>CM037631.1:86415327-86700491 GCA_015227895.2 Colaptes auratus | reverse complement strand
TCTCTCTGAAGTTCTCTGTTTCCTATTTTATTATAATAATAGATATGTCTTTTAAGTCTATCTCTCAATTTTAGCTATTTTCTGTGTAAGTTAGCAACTGCTTCTCAAACTGCTGATCTCTTTCACAAAAACATGTATTTTTTCAATTGATTATATGAAAAAAAATCTTTATAGGGTGCTGAAATGCAAGATCCAGAGGCAGGGGGGTTCGACCTGATGATCTCTGGAGGTCCCTTCCAACCTCTAATCTACTGTGATACTGTGATACTGTGTGATCTGTCTCTGCACATTATAGTTTGTGGTCCTTTGACCAAATACTTTTGGAGGAGCAACACTGACCCCTAGCAAACTCCAGCTGTCAGCCCGTGGCTGGGACAGCAGCACTCTGCACTGGGTTAGGAACTGGCTGGAGGGCCAAGCCCAGAAGGTGGTGGTGAATGGTGCCACATCCAGCTGGCAGCCCATCACTAGTGGTGTCCCCCAGGGATCAGTGCTGGGCCAAGTCTATTCAAAATCTTTATTGCTGATCTGGATGAGGGTATTGAGTCCATTATCAGTAAGTTTGCAGATGACACAATGTTGGGAGCAGGTGTGGATCTGTTGGAGGTTAGGAGGGCTTTGCAGAAGTACCTTGATAGACTGGATAGATGGGCAGAGTCCAATGGAATGAGATTTAACACATCTAAGTGCAGGGTTCTACACATTGGTCACAGCAACCCAATTCAGTGCTTCTGGGGTCAGAGTGGCTGGAGAGAGGCCTGCAGAAAGGGATCTGGGGGTACTGGTTGACAGTTGGCCAATGGATCCTGGCCAGTATCAGGAATATTGTGGCCAGCAGGAGCAGGGAGGTCATTCTGCCCCTGTAATTAGTACAAGTTAGGCCACAGCTTGAGTACTGTGTCCAGTTCTGGGCCCCTCAGTTTGGAAAGATGTTGAGTTGCTGGAACTCAACATCCAGAGAAAGCAACAAAGATGGTGAGGGATTTGAAGCACAAGCCCTATGAGGAGAGGCTGAGGGAGGTGGGGTTGCTTAGCCTGTAGAAGAGGAGGTTCAGAGCAGACCTTTTTGCTGTCTACAGCTACCTGAAGGATGATTGTAACCAGTGGGGATTGGTCTCTTCTTCCAGGTAACCAGCACCAGAACAAGAGGGTACAGTCTCAAGCTGCACCAGGGGAAGCTTACGCTTAATCTTAGAAACAGTTCTTCACAGAAAGAGTGATTGCCATTGGGATGGGCTGCCCAGGGAAGAGGTGGTGCAGACATCCCTGTAGGTGTTTAAGAAAAGATTGGATGAGGCAGGCATTTAGTGCTATGGTCTAGTTGATAGTTAGGGTTGGGTGATCAGTTGGACTTGGTGATCTTGGAGGTCTCTTCCAACCTGCTTGATCCTGTGATTCTGTAATATAGTTATGCCCAAGAGGTGTTCACTTCTCTGTGCTTGATTAGAAAGTTCTTTCTTAGCAGTTCTTTCTAATAACAACAGATTGATTGCATCAAATGAAGAGATGATTGTAACACCTTGGTGATTTCTTTTTTCTCAAAATAAAAGAATCTGTACATGCACTTCTTTCAGAAAAGAAAGCCTAATCAACATACAGATCTTCTGGGCATTGCATTGCATGTTGCAGCCTCTGAGACACTTTATCACTGCAAAGAAGCAAGATACATGAAAACTTAGCTGCCTGTCAGTGGTAAGTAATTAGAAAAGGAAGTAGATTTGAGCCAATAGCAAAGAAACTAAAATGCTTCTTATTTCTCTATTAAGCATCTGCTGCTTTAAAATGTTATTGATAGGAATCAGAAACCATAAGCCTCATCTGTCTTTGCAGGCACATTGCCAGAAGCACTGAGTTTATTTCGTTCTGAACTTAATTCCTGTACTTACAGAATGACATCTTAATGTATTTAGGTTGTGCTCAAGGAGGAAATATGGGAACAATCTATTCCAGCATATTACTATACTTAAGAAATGCAAAAATGTTTGCAGGTTTTGTAGTATTAAAGCAAATTCAGTCTCCAAATAGGTCAGAAAACCATTATAACTTTTAGGCAGTGACTTGGGCTGTATAATTAGCTAGCAACACCATTAGCAATATTAAAGACATTTCAATGTTCTGAATTTACATGTTTCAGCTCCAAATGTTATAATTTGCATATTTGGGTAATTTATTTAAAACATTTCTAAATTTTCACAAATGGATCAACAAATATTAAGTGTTCTTCAAAGGATAACTTTTTAGACTGGGAAAACTACTTTGGTACTTGGAAAAGAAAGGCTAGAATCTTGAATGTCCTCACTTTCATAAGTTTTTTTTACACTTTATCAAACTGTCATATATGTTTAATTTTAAAAAGTTATTTCCTATTTAAAAATTTGCTGTTTCACTCAATGTATCATAAATCCTTCATCTTAAGTAACATAATTGCACTACAAATATTTAGATTTGGGTCCAGTTCTGGGCCCCTCAATTTAAGAAGGACATTGAGACTCTTGAAGGTGTCTAGAGAAGGGCAATGAGGCTGGTGAGAGGCTTGAGCACAAGCCCTACGAGGAGAGGCTGAGGGAGCTGGGATTGTTTAGCCTGGAGAGGAGGAGCTCAGGGGAGAACTTATTGCTATCTGTCTACAACTACCTGAAGGGTGGCTGTAGCCAGGAGGGGGTTGGTTTCTTCTCCCAGGCAACCAGAACAAGAGGACACAGTCTCGAACTGTGCCAGGGGAAGTTTAAACTCGAGGTGAGGAGAAAGTTCTTCACTGAAAGAGTTGTTAGGCATTGGAATTTGCTGCCCAGGGAGGTGGTTGGAGTCACCGTCCCTGGACGTGTTCAAGAGGAGATTGGGTGTGGCACTTGGTGCCATGGTCTAGTAGTCACAAGGTCTTGGGTGACAGGTTGGACTTGATGATCTTTGAGGTTGTGACCAGTTGAGGTTATGCCTTTAAGAAAGAGACAGTTGCTGAACACTCTGGCTGAATGCTTTTGATATTTGAACAAAACCAAGATAGTCTAAACTAATTTCATGGTAGATTGTAGAATGCAATTTTAGTTTGGGTTCTGTTAGTTCAGTCTGGTCTGGTCTGGGTTCAGGCTGGGTGCGTCTGTGCTTCTCTGTCCTGTGGGCTGGACAGTTTTTCTTCTTTCTGAAGCAGGAACGGCCTTGAGTTAACAGCTAACCAGATAAGAAAACTAATTCTTGCATGTGCTTTTGAGCTAACAGAATTTTTCCCCTTAATTGCCTTTCTCTCTCTCTCTAACCCTTTTGGGAAAAGGGGAGGTGGGGAGGGAGAGAGGGGGGTTCGGGGAACCCCCTGGCCGGCTGGAGGGAAAAGGCTTTTCTTCATTGTGTTCATTGTTGTGTATTTCTGTATATATTGTAAATATTGTATATTTGTGTACATATTCATTGCATTCCATTTCTGCCTGTAAATATAGCTTTCATCTGCTTTTCCGACTGAGCTAGCTGTGGTTTCTTTCTTTGTGTGTGGGGAGGGAACTTTCTCACCCCACCACAGAGGTCTTTTCAACCTTATTGATTCTATGATTCTATGATTTTGGTCCTATATGTGATGAATTAAGTCATTTTCAAATGAAATGGAAAACTTTGATGAAGATGTTTTCCAGCAACAAATGCAAGAGGAGAGAAAAAAAAATTTTATTTTATTTTATTATTTTTAATTTAATTTTACTTGTGAGATTTTATATATATATAAACTCTGATAATTATCAGCTTTTGTAGTTTTTAGTTTTTCATGCAGTAAATATGAAATAACTTGAGCTGTTAAATTAACATTATGTAGCTGAGCTTCTATAGACAAGACAAAGTTTTCCACAGATTTGTATGTGGAAAGCCTGCACATAACAGCTCTTCACGCTTGTCTTAATTTATTTCTGTTAACAGTTATGATTGTGAGATCAAATAACAACAACATTAATACCCTGAATCAAAATGTAAACTCCCAGCACACATACAAGCATCAGTGATCCTGAAGGTCTGTCCCTGCTCTTTTCTACTTCTATCTTTTGCTGAGGTTTTGAAGAATTCATTACAGTTCAGACTGACTAATGTGAAACCCCTTATGAGATCCAAAGGTTCACTGGCTTTTAATGAGTGAAATTCTATTTTTATCCCCAGATAAATCTGATGAGGAAAATTAACTGAGTCTCTTCAGATTTTATAGTCCCTAAGGTTTTTTAACAGTACATGAAAGCCTTTCTTTCTTCCTAAGTTCTATTATATCAATTAACCCTGCCAACTTGACAGTCCTTATTTTGTAACTGCATTTTTATGTCTTTTGTGGGACTAATAAGATGAATTTTTATCTCAGCTTTTTCCATCTTAATAGCATTCCTGTCATTTTGATTTCCCTTAATCACACAACATATATGTATCTGAAACCTGTCACCTTCAGTAGTTAGTCTGTCTATAGACTGGCAGAGGAAAGAGACAAGCACAAAGAGAGTCACTGACCTTGTCATCAGATGGGAATATGATAATTTAAGTAAAGTAAGAGGAATCTCATTCTCACCATCATTTGTCCATGACATTTACACATATCATTTGCTTGTGGTTGAACAAAAGATAGGGCTGAGCTGCTGACACCTCTCAATAGCCTTGGTCAGCTAGTGTTTATACTTTATTATATTTTTTCCATTTTTTTCCCCTTTCCTGACTTTTTGCCACCTTGGAGCCTTCTCCTCTCTTCCACAACCATCTTCAAAATAAACAGCCCACCTTTAGTTACTTTCTCCACTGATACTTAGTATTTCTACTACTATTCTACTACTGTTACCTAGGTCTTTTCTACTTTCTATGGTATTACCATGGAGTTACCAAGGCACTAGCTGGTCTCTGCTCTGTAGATCTCTCATGATCCCTTTTAGCTGTCCATGATGTTTTTCATATAAATCCCCTCACCTCCTCTGCAGTTCAGTGACAAAAATGGTGCTCTCAGTGATTTCATCAGCATCTTTCATTGTTAACTATCATGTACTGTAACCTTTCACATACTAGTCAGGTAGCTTAATCTCAAAACATGTTATATCTGGTCTTTCTTGTCATACATATAGGAAACATAATCTAGTATGTGCAAGTTATCCATGGAAATGTCCCCCTTCAGTCTGTCTGCTTTCCGAAAGCCATTTTGCTTTGGTTGAATTCTTGCCATGTATATTTCAAACTTTGGTCTTGAAACATACATATATGAAAACTTATCTTAGTTTGTGCTTCTACCATCTCTCGTTGTGTTTGCCTCTTTGCTTGTTTGTATCTGTCTCAGATGTTTCTGTAGGTCCCTCTGTGACCTCTCTTTTCAATCTTAATTTTTAAAGTAATTACAGATTCTAAATTCTCTCCTCTGCCACCTCTCTTTGGAGCCATGTCTTCATCTTTGCCTGTCCAGTGGTGCTGTACCTTCATAAATGCTTTAATAAATAGCCACCAGCTTCACAGATCATGGCCACTCGGCCCACCTTGTCCCTTCTTGCAACTGGTCTTTCAGTTTGTATTTCAGCTCACTGTGGCAGAAATGGCTGTCAGGACCACTTTATTTTTCACATTTCTTGTGGCAACACTGAACTACATTTCTAATCTTATAAAGAAACTACATACCTCACATTAGAGTCCTGGATTTGAAAAGGTTATCGTGAATCCTGCATACAGATTTGAGAATAGAAAGCAAAATCAACCTTCAACTTTTCTGCCTGTTGGATATATTCTTATATGTGATTTTTTTGTGTATGAAAAATAGATCAGAAAGGTATCCCTCTAAAATTACCTGTTGGGATTAAAAAATTACCTGGCTGGAAAAAGAAGAAGAAGAAAAAAAAAAAACTATGTTGACAAGGTCAAAGAGATTTCTGCATTTGAGAGATACCTACTGTTAGGTGAAATAAACTTCATGCAAGGTTTATATACAGCAAACTAGAATTTTCTGGAAGGGTCTAATCAATCCATCACATTTTGAAACAAAACATTACATATTGTATCAATAGGAGCCTGAAAGAATAAACATGCACAATTTCCCAGTCTCAGAAAATGTAATCTTTCCATTTTCTACTTCAATGTGACAAATAATTTTAAACTGAGTGACTCTGAACGTTCACCAGTGAGTGTGTTAATGAACCATGCCACAGTTGTTTTCAGATAATTTTAAATTATGTGGGATAGTACAGAAATAATTAAGAATTTTTTTCTTCATAAAAGAAATCTAAGTTGCTATATCCATATGACCATTTTTAGTGTACATAATATTTATGACAGTTATGATTCATTTGGAATGAGATGAAGTGGATGCAAAATTTTACTGATAATTGCAGCCTTTCAGCATTTTACATATGCACTCATGCACAGCCACTGACTAATTATTGCTTTTAAGGGCTGTAATGTACATGAAGATTTATTAATGTTATCAGAATTCTGACTTGCCTTCTCCTATTCTTTGTTCTCTTTATGAATGCTTATACAAGATTTTCTAACATTTTCATCCTTTGCTGTGTACAAAAGGAAAGAATTAAAGGCTGTAAAAAAAATCAGTGACCCATGATTAACTCTGTTGAACTTTTTTCTAACACATATAAGCAGAATGAAACCTGAAACCTTTTATGACATGAGCTATGATGGAGAGAATCTTGCACCTTTCATTAAAATTTATGATCATACTTGATTCAGTTTGATGCAAATACATGAAATTAGGATATGAATTATTTAAGATGTATTGGAAGTGTGCTCCATTTTGCAAGTCAATAATTGGTTCCCAGATGAATAAACTATGAGGCCAAGGGCCAAACACCTGTCCCAGTAATACATCTGAGTTACTCTTGATTATTTACTGTTCTGCTAATGAAGGAAAAATTATTGATAAGCTAATAATAAAGTCCCTTCTATACACCAATTCAGTATACTGCTAATATAATTTTAGGTTTCCATCTTCCTTAGGATTCATGAACTTTTCAAAGTCATTCCTGCAATACATTTCATTTCCATTTCCATTTGCATCCAGGAATCATGGCAACTGAAATCTATAACATACTTTACTATAACATTTATTACCTGAAAATTATTATCTTCTAGGTTTTTATTCACGTTAAATGCACTTTAATTAATTTAACTCACTTTGTTGTAAAGTAGCTCGAGCTTGAAATTTATTTAAAAAAAATAGAAGAAACTCAAATTACCTTACACTACATGGTTTGTTTTCCTGCTTGAGGAAAACCAGTAAAAATGTTTTAAAAAATAATTCAAATCACATTTTCTATACATAAGTACTACTGAAGAAACTCAAACTTTTAATAAAAATATGATATACATCCTGAATTTTTCAAATTATTCTCTCCTATTCTCTTCCATGTGCTTTGCACTTTTCAGTGGAAAAAATAGTATCAGTCTGTACATAAAAGGTACCAAAGAAGTATGTGTGTAATATACATAATTATTCACAACGTGAAAACCAGATGGTCTCAGTTGAAGCACACATAAACACTGATACCTAAATACTAAATAATGTATTGATATCTATCTGTAATTCTGGTCATGCCTACCTTATTTAAAAGATACAGTACACAACTCTTGTCAAAGAAGTATGCTGGCAGAGGTTATTGCCAGACCACTCTCCACTATCTTTGGTGGTAAGTTGTGGCAGATGGAGAGGTGCCTGGGGACTGCAGGAAGGCAAACATCATTTCAATCTTCAAAAAGGGTAAGAGTGAGCCTCACTTTCATCCTTGGAAAGGGAATGGAGCAACTTATCCTTGGCACTGTCCTTAGACATATCAAGGACAAGAGGGTCATTAGGAGCAGTCAACATGGGTCTAGCAAGAAGTCATGTTTGACCAACCTGATAGCATTTTTTGTGTTGGCATTTTCCTTTGTCAAATGTTTTTTTTTGCGACAGGCAATATTTTGCATTTCTTATTCATCCTGGATGTTTAATGAAAAAATAGCAAAACAGTAGTTGAAAAAATAAATAAATTACAAAGCACATACATATATTAGGAGGGGGTTTTTTTTGCTTGTTTCCCGGTAAAAGGAGTACCATGATATACTCAGAAAGGAAACAGTAGTTGTTTTCTTACAGTCCTATGTCAGAAATTATTCTTGGAAAGAAGTGAAGTTTGAATGTTTATTTCCTTAACCAAACCTAACAATAAGTTAGAGAAAGAGAAGTAAGGTGCTCCAAGATCTGCAGCTGCAGCACACAGGCACCACACTATGAGAAGCGGCACATCACCCACCCCCTTGAGCCAGCTTTCCTCTCCGAGAGGCTGGTGTGGCGTGGGCAGAGACTTGCTGCAGCGGTGGGTGTTTTCACCAGAGGAAGGGGAGGTGCTGAGTCCCTGGACTCATTCCTGAATTGTTCTCCTGTCAGGTCACGTGGCCAGGGATAGGGATGGTGGTGACTCTCTCCAAAGCTGTTTTCAAAAGATCTATGTCGAGCCAGACTGAGGTCAAACTTAAGCAAGCAGGTGTCCAGGCAACTGGTTGCAGAGTGTGCTGGAGCCTGGCACATGAAATGGAGGGCACTGGAGATAACACCTGAATTAGGTGTGAGCAGCTCGATTATCTGATTAATCTAGTGGCTGAACTGAAAGAAGAAGTTGCTAGACTTAGGACTGTAAGGGAATGTGAAAGGGAGTTGGATTTGAGGAACCAGGCTCTGCAGGCTCCCCTAGCAGAGGGAGGTGACCCAAGATGCAGTGGGAAATGGATACATGTCACTGTTAGGAGAAGCAAGTAAAACCCTCACGGCTCCCCTCACCTTCTCAGCTGCCCTTGAAAAACAAGTAAGGGACACTGGAATTTGAGGGTGAGGTGAATGAAAAGACAAAAGACACACAATCTGAGGTGATGCCTAAAGCAAAACAGCCTGCCACCTGCAACAGGACATATTTACTTAAAAATAGAGGAGGGTAATTGTTATTGGTGATTCCCTCCTGAGGGGAACAGAAGGCCCCATACGTTGGCCAGATCCTTCACACAGGGAAGTCTGCTCCTCCCTGGGGATGGCTCAGAGATGTTAACAGGAGGCTGCCTACTCTGCTACTGTTCTCTGATTCCTATCCCTTGATAGTTATGCAGGTGGGGAGTGATGATGTTGAAACCAGAGGTCTAAAGGCAATGAAAAAGGACTTCAAGGATCTGGGAAAACTGGTTGAGGGGTCAGGGGTACAGGTAGTTTATTCATCAGTACCCTTAGTAGTGGGAAGGCATACTGAAAGGAACAGGTCAGCAGCTGTAATTAACAAGTGGCTCAGAGGCTGGTGCTACCAAAAGAATTTGGGGTATTTTGATCTTGGGGAACTTTCTATGGCACCAGGTCAGCCAGCAACAGATGGAATGCATCTGCCCCAGAAGGGAGAAAGATCTTAGTGCATGAGAATGGCCTGTGCCCAAAAGGGAAAAAGGTTCTAGGAAGGGAGTTGGCAGGTCTCATTGTCAGGGCTTTAAACTAGATTTGAAGGGGTAAGGGGCTGAAACCAGTTCCCCCAGACCAGAAACTGAGGGTGGTAAGCTGGAGTCAGGGGTGAAATCAGCAGCCCATCCAAAGTGCATGTACACTAATTAGCACACAGCAAGGGCAACAAAGAAGAGGAGCTGGAAGCCTTGTTAGATCAGGAAAGTTATGATGTAGTTGCCATCACAGAAACCTGGTGGGATGACTCACATGACTGGAGCACTGTAATTGATGGCTACAGGCTCTTCAGGAGAGACAGGGGAGGGAGAAGGGGTGGACGGGTGGCCCTGTACACGAGGGAGGCACTAGATGCCATGGAACTAGAGATCAAGGATGCTCAGGTTGAGTGGCTGTGGGTGAAAATTAGAGGGAAGACCAACAAGGCAGACATCCTGGTTGGAGTCTGTTATAGACCACCCAACCAGGATGAAGATGTTGATGAATTATTTTATAGGCAGCTAGAGACTGTCTCAAGATCACCAGACCTTTTTCTAATGGTGATTTTAACCTGCCTGATATCTGCTGGGAAATTAACACAGCAGAGAGGAGGCAGTCTAGAAGGTTCTTAGAGTGTATGGAGGACATTTCTTATGCCAGCTGTTGTGTGAGCCTACCAGGGGTAAGGTTTTGTGTGACCTTTCTACAAACAGAGAAGGGCTGGTGGGAGATGTGGTGGTTGGAGGCTTTCCGGGGTCCAGTGGCCATGAGATAATTGAGTTTTCAATATGCAGTCAAGCTAAGAGGGGCAGCAACAAAACCTCCACTCTGGACTTCCGGAGGGCAGACTTCATGTTACTCAAGGAACTAACTCAGAAGATACCTTGGGAAACAGCCCTTGAAAACAAAGGGGCCTGCAGAACTGGACCTACTTCAAGAAAGAATTCTTGAAGGCGCAGGAACCGGCTGTGCCAATGTGCCGGGACATGAGCCACTAGGGTAGACGGCTGGCCTGGATGAACAACTAACTTCTGGATGAATTAAGGGAAAAAAAGGGTGTATCATCTTTGGAAGGAAGGTGAGGTACCCATGAAATGTTTATGTTGTTGTTAGGTCATGCAGGAAAAAATTAGAGAGGCAAAACCCCATTTAGAGCTTTATATTAAAGGCAAGAGGAGGGGCAAGGATAACCTCCACTCACTGGACTATTGAGTATGGCAGGTGGAGGCAGGGAACAGTATAGTTCCCTGTAATCCAGAAGGAAGTAGTTAGAGAGACCTGCTCAGCCACTTGGATTCCACAAGTCCATGGGACCGGATGGGATCCATCCTAGGGTGCTGAGAGAGCTGGCAGATGAGATGGTCAAGCTGCTCTCCATCATTTTTCAACAGTACTGGCTGAGGAGAAAAGCAGAGAGTAGCTCATTAGTTTACCTAGCCGCAACAAAGAACACAGACAAGGTCAGTAAGCCAGCAGAAGCTACCAGCTAGTATCAGTAAGAACAAAGAGCCAAGAAAGAGAAAGTTAATTATACAACTAACTTTATGTTAGTTATCAGACCAATGGGATTATTTAGACCTTAATATTATTTTTCTTTCATTTTTTTTTTTTACATCCAATGATACTTTATTTTCATTTTCCACTTTCTACTCAAAATATGTGGAAATTTCCTAGGCATCAGCCTGAACCTGCCCCAATAGTTAATAAATTTCTAATCCAAGTTTTATTCACTGACTTGCACTCTGCATAAGATCGTGCTCTCAGACTGTTACTTTATCTATAGTGTTTGGCAAATTAATTTAAATTTAAACTGAAGAAATATGATTTGATAGAATATAGAAAGGTCTGCACATTTTATGCACCAGTTTGCTTTGCAAATGTAGTCCTTAGAATTTTCCCTTAGGCAGCCAGAATTGATAATATTCCTATAACAGATGCTCCAGGCATAAACAGATAGGAAGTAAAGTTATACATACACTGCTCAGAACCACATGCAATCTTCCATAACATAGTTTTCTATAAACAGAAACAATATAACAAGGAGTGAATAGCTCAGCAATGTACTATCTTCTAACTAGTTTACAAGGGGTTTCTTAATGGTATCATAGTTTTCATGAAAAGATATGTGACGAGGACCCTTAAATGAATTTCAGATTTCAAACATAAGTGTTTGGCACTGCAAGGACTCAGTTATTCACAGAACTAACAAAAAAAAAAGAAGGAAAAAAAAAAGGAAAAAAAGAAGAAGGAAAAAAAAACGATTGCACTGAAAAACTGTATAGTCAAAGGGAAACAAAACACATACAGTTCCCAGATGAAAACATCACACCCATTCACTAAGCTTCACTCTAAGAATTTCATTTTTGGATAAGGGAATCAGAGGTGACATCTAGACTTCTCCTTCTGACAATATGTAATGCCTTAATAGAGGCTGAGTTCCCTACTGAGGTACAGCAGAGTATCTACAAGAGGACACAGTCTCAAGCTGCACCAGGGGAGGTTTAGACTGGATGTTAGGAAGAAGTTCTATACAGAGAGAGTGATTGCCCACTGGAATGGACTGCCCGGGAGGTGGTGGAGTCACCACCATTGGAGGTGTTCGGAGGAGACTTGATGGGGTGCTTGGTGCCATGGTCTAGTTGTTTGGGTGGGTTGGATTGGTTGATGTTGGACATGATGATCTTGAAGGTCTCTTCCAACACGGTTTATTGTATTGTATTGCATCTAAAAATTATCACAGACAGTGCTTAAGTTTTCATAAATCTTCCACAAAAGCAACTATATTGTGCCAGGAAAAGTGAAGAGCAAAAGGCATTCTTTAATGACTGCCTTATAAAGGAAATATAAGGCAGTGTGACCGGTTGATGCTATGCCTTTAAGAAAGAGACAGTTGCTGAACGCTACAACGGTTTGTTGAAGACCACTCTTAAAGCCATGGGGGGTGGATCTTTGAAAAACTGGGAAAAGCATTTAGCACAAGCAACCTGGCTGGTAAATAGTAGAGGTTCAGTGAACCGAACTGGACCTGCACACTCAGATCTGCTACAGAAAGTAGAAGGTGATGGAGTTCCTGTTGTTAGAGAAAAGAATCTGTTAGGTAAAACTGTTTGGGTGTTTTCTCCCTCAGGAGAGGCTAAACCTGTCCGAGGGGTGGTTTCAGCTGAAGGTCCGGGTCACACTTATTGGGTAATGCAAGAGAATGGTGAAATTCAGTGTATTCCACAAAGAAATCTAACTTTAGCTGAAAGAGTTTGATTTCAGAGTGTTGTACAGCTACATCGCGCCCAAAGGAAGAATCCTTGAGGAATCCACGGTGCACGAACCCTGAGAACCCTGAGTCAACTGAGAGTCCCTGTTTCCCTGTTTCCCTTTTCTTCGCTTCGTCTGCGAAGAGACAAACTGGTTTCCATGTTTCTTGTTTCTTGGACTTCTGAATCATCTACACCTGAGGATAGCCGGAATGGACTATGAACTTTACTTACAAATTGTAGATATTGTTTTAGATTGGATGGACAGTATGAACAGCCAATGAAATTGTTTAGAAGAGGTGGATTGTGACCGGTTGATGCTATGCCTTTAAGAAAGAGACAGTTGCTGAACACTCTGGCTGAATGTTTTTGATATTTGAACAAAAACAATATGTCTAAATGAATTTCATTGGTGCTTGTGGGGTTCAGTTTTGAGTTTGGGTGCTCTTGGTTCAGTCTGTGTCTGGTCTGGGTGCAGGCTGGGTGCAGTCTGTGCTTCTCTCTCTCTGAAGCAGGAACGGCCTTGAGTTAACAGCTAACCAGATAAGAGAATTAATTTTGCATGTGCTTTTTAGCTAACAGACTTTTCCTTCTTAATTGCCTTTCTCTCTCTCTCTCTAACCCTTTTTGGAAAAAGGGGAGGTGGGGAGGGAGAGAGGGGGGTTCAGGGAACCCCCCTGGCCGGCTGGAGGAAAAGGCTTTTTCTGCATTGTGTTCATTGTTGTATTTTCCTGTATATATTGTAAATATTGTATATTTGTGTATATATTCATTGCATTCCATTTCTGCCTGTAAATATAGCTTTCATCTGCTTTTCCGACTGAGCTAGCTGTGGTTTCTTTCCCTGTGTGTGGGGAGGGAACTTTCTCACCCCACCACAGGCAGTATCTCTAAACATTTTCCACTACCCTAAAACATTCAGTTATTGAAAACCAGTAAAAAACTACAGGCATTCTACTAGTGGATTTATACAATTAACCTCATTTGCATTTGTTATTTTGTTCTAGAATAAAAACATTGATGGTGGGAAGCAACTGTGACCACTGTCTTTATTCAGACTGTCAACAAGTATTCAATTAGTGCTTAGCAGGGTGTAAATATCTCGGTATTAAAAAGAGGATCTTATTTGTAGCTGCTGTCACAAAGACCTTAAGAGGTTGTGAAGAATTAATGTTTTTGTCAATATACATCTCAAATTGAGTTTGAAGCCAATGAGAATCATAATAGAAGTCCTTCAGCAAGCATGAAGAACAACTTAACCTTCTGTTATTAAAGTATACTGGCTATCTTGTTTTGAGAATAACCTTCTACTTAGAGACATTTGAGGACAATAACATATCTATTTCTAAACAGACTACATAGAAGAAAAAAAGGAGCTTTCTTTCTCCATCAAAGGCTAAGTGAGTGCAGTCATGAAGGGATGAAATATTCTCCATATAATAACGAGGCCATATCAATAAAATCCAAAACAATATGTTCGGTTTGGTTTGTAGAGCCAAAATTCCAGAGAAGGGCCATGAGGATGATCAGAGGGCTGCAGCTGAGACAGTTGTGGCTGTTCTGTTTGGAGAAGAGAAGGCTGCAAGAAAAATTTATTGTGGCATTCCAGTATCAGAATGGGGCCTACAAGAAAGCTGGTGAGGGAGTTTTTAGGATGTTGGGTAGTGATAGAAATAGGGGGGATAGATCCAAGATAGAGAAGGGTAGATTTAGATTAAATGTTAGGAAGAAGTTCTTCACCTTAAGGATGAGACACTGGAACAGGTTATCCAGAAAGGTGGTGGAAGTCCCATCCCTGGAATTTATTAAGGCCAGGCTGGATGTGTCTCTGGACAACCTGATCTAGTGGAGGGAGTCCCTGCCCTCGGCAGGGGTATTGGAACTAGATGATCCTTGAGGTCCCTTCCAACCCTAACAATTCTATGATTTATATTTTGTTAAGTCATTTGCAAAGCAAATAAAGAGCGTGAGGGAATTAGATTTGTTCTACATAGAATCATAGGAAACATATAATGGTTTGGGTTGGAAATGAACCTTAACAATCTACTTGCATCCACCTGTCATGAGCAAGGACCCTTTTCACTAGATCAGGTTTCTCAAAGTCCCATCCAACCTGGCCTTGAACACTTAAGTGGAGGTGGCATCTGCAGCTTCTCTGGGCAAGTTTCTTGACAGCCTCACAGTGAAGAAGTTCTCTCTTACACCTGATCTAAATCTACTTCTCAGTTTAAAGTCACTACCCCTTCTCCTACATGCCCTTGTAAAATGTAACTCTTCATCTTCCTTGTAGGCCCTCTTTTAAGTACTGGAAGGCTGCTATAAGGTCTCCCCTGAGCCTTTCCTTGTCAAGGCTGAACAACCCCCACTGTGTCACCCTTTCTTTATAGAAGAGGTGATCCAGTCTTCTGATCATCTCCATGGTCTTCTTTTGGACTCACTCTAAAAGTTCCATGTCCTTCTTATGTTGGGGGCCCCAGAGCTGAAGGCAATACTCCAGACAGGGTCTCATGAGAGTGGAGTAGAGCGGCAGAACTACCTTTCTTAATCTTCTGGTCACACTTCTTTTGATGCAGTCTAGGGTGCAATTGGCTTTCTGGACTGCAACCACACATTAAGATTTCTATGAATCAGCACCTCCAAGTCCTTATCCACAGTGCTGTTCTCTGCTCAGCATGTATTTATCCTCAGGATTGAAAAGTGCTGGACTGTGCACTTGGCCTTTTCGAAATTCAGGTTTATATGGGCCCACCTCTCAAGCTTGTCCACCTAGGTGGCACTCTTTTCCTTAAATGTGTCTATCTCACCACACAGCTTCATGTCATTAGGAAACTTGGTGAGGGTTCATCCAAACCCACTGTCCACATTGCCAGAAAAGATGTTAAAGCACCACTCCCAACACCAATTGTTATCCATCAATTCTGTAACCATGTTGTAGAAGGCCACCAAATTTGTCAGGCACAGTTTGCCTTTAGTGAAGCCATGCTGGGAGTCATAAATCAGCTCCTTTTTCCCCATGTGCCTTAGCATAATTTACTTGCTGGTAAAAGTGGAGAGACTGACTGGCCTGTAGTTTCCTGTGTGCTCCTTTTCTTCCTTTTTGAAAAATGGATGTTATGTTTCTGCTTTTCCAGTCAAGGGAATCTTTACCAGTCTGCCACAACTTTTCAAATATGATGGATAGTAGCTTAGCTAACTTGTCCACCAGTTCCCTCAGGACATATGGATGCATCGCATCAGGTCCCACAGGCTTGCCCATCTTCAAGCTTAGATTATCTTGAACCTGATCTTCTCCAGCAGTGGATGATCTGAGTTCAGTCTAATTTGAACAACTTGAAAAACAATCATAGCAAGAAAAATACCCTCATTTTATAAAGCAGCAGCATATAAACCAATAATTTTGCTAAGCACGTAGCTAGAGAAATTCTGACTTAAATTCCATATGCCTTGTCAGTATGATGCACACTTCAGTAGCTAAAAAAACATATGTGGTTTATTCTCAGTGTAATAAAAGCTGTTTTGCTGATCATAATTTATTTGATAGGACACAAATGATAGTTAAAACTGAGTGGTTCTGTCAACAATTACTTTTAAAGTAGTTATTAAGGAAACTCAAGCTCTACTGTATTCCTCAAATATACTACATTTGCAGATTCTTTCAACTTGAAAGCAATACCACTCTAAGCAATAGTGCCCTTAGTAATGACATCAAGTAAATTACTTGGGTAAGGCAGGAAGGTTTGCAAAACTATTACTTTACACAGAAAATTGTGCAAGTTTCCTCATGAAAAACAATTAAAAATAAATTAAATGTTTAAAAATCAAATGTAAATGTAATTTAAATTAGTTAAATTACTTACAATCACTGAGGTTCATCTTTATAAAAATAAATAAAATTATTCCTCCAGTTATGGGAGGAAAATTATATCAATTTAATCCCATTTCTTAGGTTCATAGAGGTAAGAGTAGGAAAGACTTATTATAATGTCTAGATAAAATTTTTGCAAATGCAGTAATTTGCCAGTAATTTTACTAGACTAGCTTTAAACCACACATGAAAGTTTGCATTTGGCATAGTAAGATGTTACAAAGCTTCCCTGGAAGCTTATGCTGCTCTGGTGAGAAGCCAGGAAACAAGGAAGCTGCTGACTGAAAGATAGGACACTGCAGATGCAATTCTGAACTTGTTAGGACACTTTACCTAATCCTGGATCCTGACTATTGGATGACATGAGATTGATGTGTCTTTCCCATTAAGACTCCCTTCCTGTGGCACCAGACCTGGGATGCAGGTTTGCTGTATGCCTGGCTCTCTCACTGCTAAAAAGTTAAGACTAGTATCATAGTATTATAGTATCAGTCAGGGTTGGAAGGAACCACAGCACCATTGTGACTTAGGAGCCTGAAGCTTTTCCAGGTCTGTTGTATTGACACAGCAAGTTCCTTTCACAGGGTACTCCAAGACTCATAGATGTTGAAAGGATCTGAGCAGTTAGTGTGACAGAATGAAAACCTCAGCAAGTCTAAGTGTTCATTTGTGAGACAGGACCTCAAATTTTACTCTAGGAAATTTCTATACCCTTTGGCTTTTACTTCTTGATGCCTTAAACTAGAGTTGTGTTTACCAATTACTTCACATTTAAAAGTGCAGAAATACTAATTATAGAATAGTTTTGATTCAATTGGTGTCAGCTGCTTGCTTTCCAGAATGCATGGTGGTGATTCTGGGTTAATATTAACAACCAATGAAGCACTTCATTTTAATTCCTTTTTACCATCCACATGATAGAACGTCATTCACAGCAATGTTCATGATTATTGCTGCCTTTTTATAAGGGCTACTGTCCTTTGAAACCCTACAGTTTTACCAAACTGCCTTAAAATCTGGAGTTCATTATGAAAACCATAAAACAGAAATAAAAATTGTAGCAGCTTTGTAACAACAAAGTTCTTAGAAATCTGTGTACACTAACCAATTCTGCATAATAGCCTAAGGGTTTCAAATTAAGCATATCTGTCATAATGAATACTAATAAATATAGATGACTACTCTCTTCAAGACTCCCACCCACAATATATATAGAGAATTTGAGGAACAGACTGGCAGCAGTCATGACCTTATCCTCCAAAAACCAGATTATGTCTTCTTACTAATGATGACTTGAAAGGAAGGAAGGTGTGTTTGATGGTTTGTTGTTTTTTTTACTTCCCCTTTCAAGGATATAATATTTCCTCAGAGAGGACAGTATTGTTATGTAGACTATCTGTGCATTTCACTTTAAAAAACACGTGTGTAAAATGCATAAGTCCTGGGAAAGGGCACCTACAAACTTCTACCATGTTTCACTTTCCAAGATATGCAGAAAAAAGCCTATCATACTGTACCTAGCCATTTGAGTCTTGTACATAGGCACTTCAATAGAGCACAACAGGCATTTCTCTGGTCTGAATTCTCAACCTGATTATGGTGTTCTATCAAAAAATCAATCTTTCCTCTTGAGAAAGGCTGAATTCCTAGTTTCCTTGATTTACAAGTGACCAAGCTTTCACATCATGGCAGTAATTCACAAAAATGAGGAGAAAGGTGCATGGTATCCTGAAACTTCAGGTAGCAGGGAGATCAGAAAACAGGTCAGAAGAAACTACTTAGGGTAAGCCCTGTTTAATAAATTCCTAGTTAAACAGTGGATTCACCACCCAGTGAATTAGGCAACCTTTTATGTAACACTATGGAAGGTTTTTATATAATCTTAATCAGACACCATAATCATGTCTACATTGCCTGAGCGACTGGCTAGGTGATGTGCTAAAAATCAAAGTTTGTCTTGCATAATCATGAAAGGACTGTCTGGAGGAACAAAAAGTTTGAAAGCTAACAGTTATTTAGCTCAGGCTTAGTGAAGACAAGGTGTTTCTTTTTAATTGGCTGAGAAAGTGAATCTGACCCGTGCTGAGTTGTGTGGATTTATCACCTCAGCTTGCACTAATGTGTAGTTCATCAAGTTTTGTTCAAGGCCAAACAAGAAATCTGGAACAGATCACACTAAGAAAATGAGCTTTTAAAAATGTGTTATTTACTTATTTATTTATTTAAAAAATTAATCACCATAAATGCATTATCTTCTGTATGTCAAAATGGTGAGATCCTATCCTCATCTGAGCACACATTTCAAAGGTGATGAAATAGGAAAGAAGAATAGCTCAGAAAATCATAATATTTCTGTCGAATTGACAAATCTCAAGAAATAAAGGGAAAACAAACAAAGCACAAAACCCCTATGGACTGTGAAAATTGAAAACTTATATTGCAGAGTAACATGGTATGTTTCACACTTCTCAAGGGTGTTCGTTAATGAGTATTCTCAAAGACACTGAAAATTTTTGGGGCATACAGTTAAAAACATTCTTAACAGTGAAATAAGAGACTGGTCTCTTACTAAACATACTTGACTGATTTTGAAATCTGATTCTTCTAACTTTGATATAGTAGGCAAGATGGCAGAACCTCAGCAGTAATGGCAAGGAATATGTTGAAAGATATTGAGCTGGGACCATCCTTTTAAATCCATGATATTTAAAGTTTTGCATTTACAATTATAATGCTTTGAGTTAATTGCTCTTTTATAAATGAGCTCAGAAAGTCGACAGGTTTTTTAGGTTTCCTGTGAAGAAATATAACATTGTTACACAACAGCTCTTTTTTATTTTTTTCAACTCAGCACAGCACCTTGCTAGTGAGGGAGACCATAATATTCTACAAAATTATGTTCAAAAAAGAGTGAGGTTGTCTTACTTTTTCTCCCCTGCTGTTTCACTTTCTCACTGGGTTCTGTGGAACTTACTGAAGAAGAGTCCTTAAAATGTCAAATGTAGGTTTGAAATGTGCATACAGATTATTTTTAGGAGTGAGTATCCTTGATAAATATTGCAAGTCATGTATATGCAACAGTTAAGTATACTTCAGTGCTGTAACCTTGATTTACATTTGTAACAGATGATAATTAGTGTGCCAGGAGGAAAATAAAAGGAGAGATGATGAAGCGGTAAAGAACTTGATTAGTGACAATTCTAAGAGGGTGAGATATAAAAGCCAAGACACTCATCAGATTACACTTTTCACCTTTTACTTTTCCCCCCCTTTTTTCACCTCTTTTATTTATTTTCCTTTGCCTTGCCTTGCCTTGCCTTGCCTTGCCTTGCCTTGCCTTTCCTTGCTTTGCCTTCCCTTGCCTTGCCTTGCTTGCCTTCCCTTCCCTTCCCTTCCTTCCCTTCCCTTCCCTTCCCTTCCCTCCCTTCCCTTCCCTTCCCTTCCCTTTTTCCGTAGTTTTCCCTATTTCTTTCTTTAGTGCATTTAAAAACTATCTGCCTCTGAGGTAAGAAGCATTTTTCTCATATCTATAAACACATTTTAAAAGAGAACATGTGTTATTTCACTGTGAAAGCATGTAAACAAAAACCATAGACATTTAAGCCATATTTGCAAAGTGATAGAGAGCTCACACAAATTTTACTCCTCTGAAGATCTCATGATTCCCAAAGCTGACAAGTCTTGCCAGAACTATAGTTACTGAAATCCCTTCATCTCAGAGAAATGTCTTTGGTGAGTCCTGTGAAATTATAGTCTTTGAGAAATGTTGAAAAAATATTTACACATTCAAAAGACTGCCAGGGCCAGACAAGAACATAAAGATGCAATGAAGATAAATGAAGTTTTATGAAAATTCAATATTTATATGTTATTTTAACTTAAATGAAAAGTAAATCCCTGAAAAAGGAAGAGACAGCTGCAAATATGAAATAAATAGAATGTGCAAATGGCTGATTGGGAAATAGAGAATAATTTAAAATATTTTCACATTGAAAAAACGCAAAGAGAAATGTACAGGGGACAAAAAAGCAAAGTTGCAAGGAAGAAAATAAGAATTTCCTTTTTAAATGAGAAGAGAAAGTGCTGAATGGAGAATGTAGGTTAAGATGTCCTACAAACAGGGGGAAAAAATAGACAAAACAAATATCTGATGGATTTAAGTGTTATATTAAAAGCAGGAAAAGGCTATGTGAATGCAGGTTGGTATTATGATAAGATTAACAAAATGGTTACAAAGAGAAGAAAAGTGCACAATTCAAATATAAATGAACAAGATAAAATATAAATAAATATAAATATAATCAAGAATATAAAAGACATGATAGAAGTAGTGAAATAGTTCACACTCCATCCTTTTTTTTTTGCACAAATTGTTGCATTGATCAGCTGAATGGATAAAGATGTTGGCAAATGTCAGAATGTGAGAATATTCAAAATAATGAAGTCTGTGGATTTCGTGAGCAATAGAGGAAAACAAACAAACAAAAAGATAAGAAACTAAAAGACAGTAAAGTGACCCAAGAATGGAGTGAGAGTTTCAAGAAAGACACATGATTTCACACCACATCTGCAATAAAAAACAATACTATTTACAAAATATAGGTTGAGAAGGTGGGTATGGGAAGAGAGAGACAGTTTTTGTTACTTGCTTTTTCCCCCTGAATCACAGTCATGTCTGATTCTGATTAAATAATGTCAATCTACAGACATTTGTTGGATATGTATGTTTATGCTATAAGTTGACTTCATGATGCTTGACAGGCAGAAAATCTTACCTTCTGTCTCTGTTTACCATTTCTAGGTCTGGGCTGCCTCTGATTAATTTTGCAAGACATTATGACTGTTCATGGAAAATCACGAGGTTAATACTCTGACCTTGGCTCTGTGAAGTCACCAGTTCAGTAGTGTTAGTCTGTAAGTGTCCAAACAATCCATGTTCACTTATGGCATTGAGTGTTACAGCAAATTCAAGGATGTCTTGACACAAATACCTGCCAAACACGACAACTCAGGCACTAACAGAATGATTATGACTAGAAATTATGTCATTTGTCATCTCAGTATTTGATTTGCCTCATTAAAATAAGGTATTTCATGTGTTGATCTTTTTCAGTCTTTCATGTATAATATTAGTTGCAATTACACACTGAGTTTTACTAGACTTTCCTATAGAAAGTTACAACAGCATACATAAGGAATTACTCTACAACTCTCCAGTTACCAATAATTTGCTGCACCTATGATAAAAAATAATGTCTTTGCATAATTTCAAATGCTTAACATGTTGCTGAATATTAACTTATTGACAACCAGGAAACAAACAAAAATAAGTAACCTTGGCTATACTCCTTACTGTGCCATAGTTTTTAAATAGATGATTTTTGAAATTTTCTTCTGAGTGGCAAAACTCTTAAAATAAAATGCTTTTTCCTTTTCTTTTGTCATGTAATCTAATGTTTATTAGAAGCAATTTCTAACTGCAGAGCAAGTTGTTGTGAGACCTCAAGTGCCATTGTGGGGCAGAGGTGCACATGGTGGTCTAACTAGATCTGGGGATGTGCTCTTGGCCCAGGCCTGCCACACAAGGGGTGAAGAAAAAACAGGGGGATCCAGGGAAGAAGGAGGGGGTAGAAGTGGAGTCCCTGCCATTTCGTTTGGCCACCACCACCCGCTCAGCCCACTTTCCTGCTCATGCCTTTGTGCCTAGTGGGCTCCACAGCAGGCAGCCTGTACCTCTGGCCTCACACCATTCAGTTCCCAATGCACATGTGACAGGCCTGCTTCACACTTCTTGCAGCCTAAAGAAGGCCACATGGCATGGCCCTGTGCCAAACTGATGACGATGAGAAACTTGGAACCAGTCATGTGACAATGCCATGATTTTAAAGCTAGGGAAATGGTGATATCCTTTCTCTTTTCCTTCCCATCTTCCCTCTGCTCTGGTTTCAGTATAATAAATCCAGTTCATTAGCCACTTGACATCTGTCCTGGTTTACAGCTGGACAGATCCTTTATTGCCCTGAGAGGGATAAAAGAATGACACTCACACAAATGGAATGGAAAGTGACAGAAAGTTTAAACGGAAAAGAAATCAATTGTGTTTACAGAAATCTACAAAGCATAGTGGCAAGGATATCCCAAAGTATAAGGAGTCTCTTACAACACACTGAAAGGCCTCCCAACACTTCTCTTCTTCCCACCTGAGGGTGTACACAAAACCCCCAGGACTCTTTCTTCCCCCCACTGCTAGGTTAGCCTCATTAGCCTCATGCTGGCCAGGTCTGAGTCTGCCCCCCTCCTTTTCCTCCTGGCATTAGGCCTAGCCAGGCCTAAGAGGCCTTGAGATACTCCCCCACCATTACCCTATAGGGAGCATCTACCATGGGAGCAGAGAGGGAAAAAAGAGGACTAGAATGACTTTGCAGATGAATTCATAGGGCACAGCATGTAAGAGTATGAAATAAGCTGTTTCTTGTGTCCACTTTACTGGGTTGGACACGTGAGACACTGGAGGTGCAACTTACGTGGCAGTAACAGGAAACACCCAGCCTAAACTGCCACAGCATCCTTACATCTTCTTTTATCTAAGGAATTATTTGAACCTTAGCACAGCCCTCCCCCAGCCCCTGCTGACTAGGGTTGGTAACAGGAATATCAGGTCATGACAATTGTTCGTATTTTAAATTATTTTGTGAATTATAAAATAATTCTTTTCTCTAAGCAATTCATTGATTTCTTGTGTGTTCTACATATCAAACAGAGCCCTTTTGCATAAACTTTTTCATTAGATGAGTATTTTCAAAGATAGAGAGTTACAATATATTAGTTTTCACAAAATCTGGAAAACACAGGAATGATGATTTTGTTCAGTTGCTTATATTCCCTTAACTACAAATGCTTTCTGTTTTAAAATATTATTGAACATTTAAATTATCTCCTAAGGAGACATAACCAAATTGTGTGTGAGAGAAGAAGAGAATACAGTCCGTCATGTGATGGGAGAAAAAGGAAACAAAGCAAGTAATGTAAAACAAGTTTTAACATTATATAATACACACAAAAAATATAAACCAAATTTATGCCTGCTTCTTAAAATGAATATCCAAAAACTCTGCCCTGTGTAAGGAAGGGCTATGAAATATCTGTCTATTTTATTCTTCTGATAATTTACATAAGGGCAAATGGTGTTTCTTTCTCCTTCCTATATACTTTTTCATTAAATGATTCACTTGAACATTTAATTATTTTTACCTTTACAGGGAAAAAGAAAGTCTCTCATACACACAAGTCTTGTGGTTATTAGGATACTTCAGCCCTATAATTAAATTCTATGCACTTTTGTTTTGATATTTACTGTCTTTTCAAATATAAATTCCTTATTATATTCTGCAACTCAAGGTGCTCCCACCACAGACTATTGCAGTTTTTCAATTTATGGTGTGCTTTCAGTTTGTGTATGAATTTCATATTTCCACACCCTTTTCCTTCTGCCTGTGCTCTCCCTTTCCATCTCCTTCCCTGCAGCATCAAACGAAATTACTATGATGTCTGCAATCTATGGGTATATCTCTTGTTGACCATTTATTACCAATGCTACTGATTCTGTTCCTGTTTTGGTTTGCACAATTGTATCTAAGTTATGTTGAATATGTGTTCCATAGCCTTCATCAGATCATTTGATAAAAGGCTAATCACATTAAACAAAGGCATGGTCAGGGTCAGAGACAAAATAATAGGTGGAAGAACCCCTGTGATTTGCATGCTCAGTGAACAGAGGAGCTGGCAGCTCCTTGGGACATCCAAGTTCAATTACCAACCCATACTAATAAATTATGGTTTTACTGTTTGCATGAAGGAATGAGGGAACTGGCAGCAGCCTCCCATACACTAGAATGGGGTAGGGCAGCTTCCCTGCATCCTGAAGATATCTAGAGATGGTAGTCTCCAGCAGCTTCATTATGCTTCACTGATTGATTCATTTTATGCTGATTCATTGTTGCATGTTATTCTGAGATTGTGTTTGCTGTTGCTTAAGAAACTCCCTAAGTAGCTAGCTATCATCTGTATTTTTTTTCACTCTTTGTACTGTCTGTATTTTTTGCACTGTTACACTTTCCATGCTGTTTAACTGTGGCATAACCTAAAATATTTTTTACATCTGTCAAGTATTTTTAAAATATGTTTTTATCCTATGCATAAAACCCTATATTTAATGCCATTCCCACTCCCCCCTCCTTTTCTCCTGTGAAATCAAAATCATAGTAGTATCATAGTATCAGTCAGGGTTAGAAGGGACCACAAGGATCACCTAGTTCCATCCCCACTGCCATGAGCAGGGACACCCCACACTAGATCAGGCTGGTCAGAGACTCATCCAGCCTGGTCTTAAACACCTCCAGGTATGGGGCCTCAACCACCTCCCTGGACAACCCATTCCAGGCCTTCACCACTCTCATGGTGAAGAACTTCCTCCTCATGTCCAGCTTCATTCCATTCCCCCTAGTCCTATCACTACCTGAGATCCTGAGAAGTCCCTCCCCAACCTTCTTGTAGGCCCCCTTCAGACACTGGAAGGCCACAATGAGGTCACCTCGGAGCCTTCTCTTCTCCAGACTGAACAGCCCCAACTCCTTCAGTCTGTCTCCATAGGAGAGGTGCTCCAGCCCTCTGATCATCCTCGTGGCCCTTCTCTGGACACCTTCCAGCACCTCCAGATCCCTCTTGGAATAGGGGCTCCAGAACTGGATGCAGTACTCCAGGTGGGGTCTCACCAGAGCTGAGTAGAGGGGCAGAATCACCTCCCTTGACCTGCTGGCCACACTTCTCTTGATGCAGCCCAGGATCTGATTGGCCTTCCAGGCTGCAAGTGCTCATTGAGAGCTCATGTTGAGCTTCTCGTCCACCAGCACCCCCAAGTCTCTCTCCTCAGGGCTGCTCCCCAGCCAGTCACTGTCCAGCCTGGATTTGTGCCTGGGATTGCCTCGACCCAGATGCAGGACCCTGCACTTGGTCTTGTTGAAGCTCATGAGGTTGGCCTGTGCCCACCTCTCCAGCCTCTCAAGGTCCCTCTGGATGGCATCCCTTCCCTCCAGCGTGTCTGCTGCACCACACAGCTTGGTGTCATCAGCAAACTTGCTGAGGGTGCACTCAATGCCACTGTCCATGTCACCCACAAAGATGTTGAACAAGACTGGTCCCAGGACTGATCCCTGAGGGACTCCGCTTGTCACTGGCCTCCACTGGGACATGGACCCATTGACAGCCACTCTTTGGGTGCGGCCATCAAGCCAGTTCTTTATCCATCTAGTGGTCCAAAATATTCATACTGAATACCATTGGGGGTTTGGTTTTTGGTTGGTTTTTTTTTTTTTTTCATTTTTTATTGTGTTTGGGGTTTTTCTCCCTGCTTCAGATTCATTCACTCATGCATTTTTATGTTGGTTTTTTTTTTTTTTTTTATTTCCTCTTTCAGACACAGGGAAAAATCAATGTGAGTAATGTCATCTGCATCCTAGAAAATGCCAGTGTGACAGTCTCTGCTATTCAATAAAACACCCCAAAGTAATTAATTTTCCATAGATGAAAAAACAAGCTCTTGCTCATGCCAACATGGTTAAGATTAGCTCTCTGGGTAGGTCAATGGTACATAGCAGCTGTTCTTTATTTTCATGGCGATGCTCCTGACATCCTAAGGTATAGCTGATACTTAGATTTTATTTCAGTGCAGATTTTTTAAAAATAGATTTCTGACAGTCTTTGCACTGCCTTATTTTTCCACTGAGGATAAATACTCCATTCAATTTATTTCTGTTGTTTTCTGTTACACAGAGATTTGAACTCAGGACTGAAGCAGACCTAGGTTTTGTATAGGACACTAGGGATGCAGGAAGTTCTTTTGTGATTTTGGCAATCAACCTAATACTAACATAAAAGTCAGCATGAAAAAAAATATCTGATTGTGATTTAAATCTGAGGTTATGAGGTCTTACATGCATGTAGGCTCTTGCAGAAAACGGACAGAATTAAACATCTTTTCTAAGGTAAACACCTGAACAACATGGGGTACATTGAATCTAAAATATGCCCATATCCACCATCAGCTACAAGTCCATCTGTACTAAAGAAGTCCAGCATTAAGTAGTTCAGAGATTCATACTAGATGCCAGAAAAAGATTTTTCACCATCTGAACTATTAGACATTGGAATAAACTCCCAAGGGAGGTGGTGGATTCCCCTACATTATGCAGTTTTGAGGCCCAGCTTGACTAGGTGCTGGGCTATCTCATTTAAGCCCTGAAAGGTTGGACTAGCTGAGGTCCCTTGCAACCTGGTATTCTATGAATATTCACTGTATGAATCCAAACCAATTGGGATTGTGTAACTTGAGCTTCTACATGGCCCAACTGTTTTAAATTTGTTTTTGAAAATCAGTTAAAAGACAGTTCTCTGCTTCCATTAGCCATTTTTTGTTTGGTATAGAATATGATGAGTGTGAAAGTACTAATCTAGTACAGATGCTGAAGAACCTTCAGATGCTTGTGTTTAAGAACTGTCTACTCCCTTAATATGTGCTCATAGGAACTAACTGTGTTTTATGACATAAAGACGACCAGTCTTCAAATGATATATTGCAAGCAGTTCAACATCCTGTTGTTGTCCAAAGCAATTAATTTGCTGTTGTATCGATCCACTCAAACAAGTGATTCCAATAAGTCTTTATGAATTTTATGTTCTCACCGTGGTACAAAACTGTCACATAAGAAATATGACAGCTACTGTTCATGACACAGTCTAGAGATTACTTCGGCTTTTGTGATAAACAAGTAATCAGTCAGAAATCCCCTGAAAGACAGCTGGAAAATAACCGGAAATGGCAAAGAATGCTTGGTTATGCCCCAAATCAGAACTGATCTTCACAGATGTATAGTAAAGATAATGTAACTTTTCAGTTGAGTAGATGTACATATTTCTCTCCAGCCTTTTAACATTTTTCACTTTCGGAGTCCTCAGCTTTATAATACAATATAATCCCCCTTTTACCAAACTGTTTCTCAAACAGTTCAGTTACCAGAGATACTGAAATGTCCTGTTAATTGCTATGCAACTATTTAAATAAAAATCAAATTAATCACACTGTAAATTGTGCATAAATATTAAAATCAGAACATTCAGGCACTTTAATTGACACCTAGATTTTCATTATATGAAATAAGTACCACATTCTTCTTTGATTACCTTTGACTCAGATCAGGGTTGCACTTTATGCCTAAATAGTTTAAGAGTGCTTCTCTTCAATTAAAGATTAAATTTTCAAAATATTTGTCAGTTTCTCAGTGCACTATTTACATATGTAGGGAGCAGTCTTCAACATAAATAACATGAGCTTTCCAGGGAAATATAATGCAAAAAGCTTAAAAAATAAGAATACTGCAATAGTATTAGCGTTAAATTATGTGAATGTTGTTTGCTTTAAGCTGTATCAGTTTGCTAAGCTTTGCTTAAGGTAGTAGTAATAATAATAATATATGTGGTATGACTGCAAAATCTGTTAATTTATAATGTCCTAAAAATGCAGTAATATCAGGAAAATGCTACAATGTAGAACATCTGTTGCTTGTTGCTTTCAGTCTTGTTCATGCTGAGTAGGAATTGCTCCAGATGTAGTCTAATTGCAATCAATCTGGATTACTCCAAGGTATAGCTGAACTCACAAAGTGATGACATCTTTCTACAAAGATGGCCTATGTTTCCTCAAGTACTGTTTTTCTGTTGGCAAAACTCATTTAAGACTTCTCTATTTTTTCCCCTTCATTTATTTCTACATGCATCAGCATTCATCTGCCTATGAATAGGATAGATCTATAGTTGCCTCAGAGAAGTGTTGCAAATGTCGCCATTAAAATAACTATCTCAAATAAGCAAACCAACCAAATTCAAAACTATACAAAATAAAACAGTATAATCTAGGCTTCCAAATTTTATCTGAAAGTGTATGAGATTGTTATATTGTTCTTTTTTATTTATTTATTTTATTTTATCTACCCCAGTAAGGTATTTTGAGGTTATTGAGTTTAAGGAGCCTTTGGTTTGTTCTTTTGTTATGTCTGTATGTGGAAAAACTGAAAACAAGGGGAAAAAAAATTTTACTTGTGTATTCCACTTCATGGAAGAAATACATGTACACTTACCTAATGTTTAAGATGAGTATTTGTATCTCAAAAGTATACCAACTCTAACAGTTACCTGCCTATAGTATAGAGCTATTCATGCATCAGTATCCTTTCACCATTGAATCTTAGTCATTGACAAGGGTTTAACTCTGCAACTAATTCTGTGGTCTGAAATCCTGTGATAACAGCTTTCACTACTATTTTGCACTTTTATTCTTCCTCCTATTTTAAAGGTTTTCTAACTCACTTCCCCTCCACTTTTGCTTCATCACTTTTCTTTTAGCAAGAGTATTTAATAAAGCCAGGAAATACTTTTTAACAACAGGATGTCATAATTACACAAACAGTGAAATTCATTGCTTGAAGTGATACACAGCCTTAAAATCTTCCCAGAGATGAAATAAATAAACAAACATGAAGTAGTCAATAAATAGATATGGACTAAGACAAGGATGTTATTTATTTGAGAAAAAAAATCCTTACATTGTTAATTAATATATTTTAGATCTTATTTTACTTTATGTCCAATATTAATACAAGCTCAGGAAAATTGAATTAGATGATGCAAAGATTATTAATCCAATTTGTTATTGCTGGAAAAGCTAAGAATTTGTAATAATTTAAGTGATTAGGTGTTGAAATTTCCCCCTGAACATTTCAGTGCTTCTAATCATATGAGTCTATTCAGATAAATACCCATTCAGTATGAAACTCAGAAGCTAGCACAGATTAAAGCATGAGAGAGACAGAAACATTAAAATTAGATTTCCCCTTCCTCCCAAAGAAAACCCTTTGGAGGCTCCTTGTAAAGATGCTTAGAAAATAGATTTACTGCTTAGATATCAGATGAATTATACAAAATACGGATTACAAGGCCAGCAAGTTTTAATAAATGTCCCTTCCCATCCCTTCCCTTCTCCTCCTCCACCTTCCTCTTCCCCACTCCTTCCCCTTCCTATTCCACTTCCTCTTTTCATTCAGTTATTTGGAGGCAACACTAAATAGATTTATGCATTGCTTTCTTTCATATTTTGAAAGTCATAAGATGTTTTTTTTTCTTGGTGAATTAGTCCTAATTTACATTTTAATTTGACAGCCATCATGATTAAAATCAGAATACAGGAATTGCACCTGTGTTCCTAATTCTCGTGGTGGTTTACATTCTTTCTCATTGAACATTCGTTATGGTAATCTTGAAAAATGAGCAGAGGAACCTGATGTTTGAAGTGAAGTGTGTCCAGAAATTGAAACTTATTTTTTTAATTTCAAAATTTTCTCAGCAGTTTTGGACAATCTAGCATAAATATGGCTTTTACTTTCATCACTTCCACCATGCTGGGCTGCAGAGAAGAGCATAACTTAAAATATAATTTAATTAAACAATCCAGAAGTATTGTAGTCTTTTCACTCCTCTCCTTTTAGCATATACAAACTTTCCTATGTAATCCTGAGGTTTCCCAATCCATATGAAGTATCACATAACTATTTATTCTCACTTTGATGATAATAGTAATTTCATTCCCCCTGCATGTACTCTTTACACACAGTAACCTGCTGATGACCTAAGTTGTCCTCACTGGCCTGTTCATAGTTCATCTCTTCATTTCTTAGTCATCGTTATTCAGGAAAAGATGAGCAACTGAAGTAACTAAGATTCAATTACTCTTTTGTTTCAAATCTTCTGTGGCTTTACCTTTCCTGCTCTTTAATCTTAGAAGAATATTATTTGTGCAATCATTTTGTCCTATACATTCAAATAGTATTGGGTGCCTTCTAACAATGAACAGAAATAAAAAGAGGTGTTTTAAATGTTTTAATCCTTTCTTACTCTGTGAAGAAAACCTTTAAACTTCATAGGTATGGATGCTAATGATGGAATCATTATCAGTGTCACCAGTTGAATTATTACTGAAAATAATAAGAACATAGGGAAAACAATTCCAAGTCATTAGGGGAGGAAAAAAAAAGCAACTCTTCTTTTACTTAGTGTTAATAATGAGTGCTTTAATATCTGAAAGCATGCTAACTATGTCTCTGATTATCTTGATGTGATGGGTTGAGGCTGACCCCCTCCCCACCACAGGCAAAAATAATGATTCAGACAAACGGATTGCAAAAGTGATGGAAAGCTTAAATGGAAAGCGGTGAATGTTTACAGAGACCCAGAAGTGCAGTGACAAAAGAGATTCCAAAAGCACAACCAGAAATATCCCATCCCCACCTGAGGGTACACCCAAGACCCCCAGGGCTCCTTCTTCCTCCCGCCTCCCACTCCATTGCTAGGCTAGTCTCAGCTGGCCAGATCTGAGACTGCCCATCCCCCTGGATTTGTGCCTAGCCAGGCCCAAGGCTGGGAGACATCTCCGTCCAGTTACTGGGTGATGGTGAGGGAAGAAAGAGGAAGTGCCAGACCCCGTGCTGGGATTTTATAGTGGCACAGGGAATTACAGTATGAAATACCTGGTACTTCCTGTGTCCCCAACCCACTGGGCTGGACTTTTGGACGCAGGAAGTACCCCTCATATGAATGCAGCAGAGGGCACCCAGCCCAAACTGCTACACTCGAGCAGTTTTCCATCACAGCATTTTTATGCTTTCATATATTTCACAAAAAGCTATGTTGTAGTGTTTGTGTAGATAAGACAAAAATTTCACAGCAATATTGCCCTGGTGAAAATGGTGATTGCAGAGATTTTAAGTCATTTCCTGCTCACTCAAAAAGAAGGGAAAAGATACCTTAAAAAGAGTAAAAGCACATTAAAGTGTTCACATTGTGCAATGGAGTGTTTAATAACAGCAAAAGAAACTGTTTCCAGATGATTTCAGATGACAAGCTCAGTGAGCATAAGTGGAAACAAAAGGAAAACTATCCAGAGTAAATGTCAAAAAGTACCTTTTCACCTGTAGAACAGTTAATACAGAGAACTGTCTAGCAGACAAGGGTGTTGAATTAGAAATATGAGGATCATTCGAAGGAAAATTAGAACACTTCCCTGTCTTGTCCCCTCATTTCTTCTGTTTTTAGTGCATTTCTTTTACCAAACTGTTTCAACCCTGCAAAACTTTGTGATTTAAACAGGCAAATTAATTGAAGGATTTGTCCTTGATTAAAAATAAATAAAATAAAATAAATATTTACAATGTAATGAGTCCTCTTAGGCAAAAGCCAGGAACACACTATTACAGAACTGATGTAAATATTGATGACAATTATAACTCTCTACTATGATATTTAGGCCTATAATAAGATTAGACTATTGTGAATCTAGAATTTCCTGATGAGAATGGAAAATCTATGATAGGTTTAATAACCCTATATATATAGATCTTAAAAGTCAGAAGTGTTTTGCTAGTTATATAGTCTTTTTGTTATATATGGGGATAACCCAATAAAATTAAGTAAATATTTTAATAATAACAACAACAAGCCAAAACAAAACCACAATGAAAATAAAGCAAAAAGATTTAGTATCTAGCATCCTACCAAATATTTTCAAGTAGATTTGGAGGTATTAGTGTTGAACACCTGTTCTGAAGGGACAAAAGTCTCAAAAATGCCCTGAACTAGACGATGGGGCAGGAGCCAGGAGGTCTGGTTTTTCAGGAGATTGCCCATGTTGCCCAAGCTTGTCATGGGCATGGGCATGTCCCCCACATACCCTGGGGTCCAAGTGGGCCAGGTGTGTGTGCTTTTGGCCATGTTTGGAGAAAATTGATTCTATGGGTTAAAGTATCAGGTTTTTAATCTCTTAATCTTTGTTGTCACTGGCCATCATTGTCTCGAGAAATCTATAAATACTGGCCCAAAGAGTGAGTGCCTTACCTTGCCTTGTCCAAGATTTGGAAGAAGCCAAACCTTGCTTGCCTTGCAATTTGGAATCCGAAGTGTGCTTCAGTTTACCCAGAAAGACTACAAGGTCTCTAGCTGTAAAGTGTTGTAAAGCCCAGGAGCAGGCAGACATGTCTTGCTGGAACAAGAGATGAACCCTAGAGGAGCCAAGACCCCAGGACATTTTCATTTTATTGGAAGAAGCAAAAAGAACCGCTGCAAAGATTGCAGCTGAAGAACTTCTCCAAAACAGGTAAAGCTACAAAGCTGACAAGCCCAGCAAGCCTCAGCAGCAACCTCTTTTCCATAAGGCTTTCAGCTATAAAGCCTTCAGAGAGAAACCCTGCATGTGCTACAGCAACAAGCTGCAGAAGCCAATAGAAAGTTTCATAGTTTCATAGTTTCAGTCAGGGTTGGAAGGGACCACAAGGATCATCTAGTTCCAACCCCCCCTGCCATGGGTAGGGACACTCTACACTAGATCAGGCTGGCCAGAGCCTCATCCAGCCTGGTCTTAAACACCTCAAGGGATGGGGCCTCAACCACCTCCCTGGACAACCCATTCCAGGGCCTCACCACCCTCACGGTGAAGAACTTCCTCCTCACATCTAGCCTGAATCTCCCTACCTCCAGCTTCATTCCATTCCCCCTAGTCCTATCACTCCCTGATAGCGAAACTGTATCCCTGCAGCTTTCACCTGTTTGACGCAATTTTGGTTTTTTAAATCCCCACATGGGCTGCATGGTACCATGATCCGTGGATTATAAACCTTGCAACTGAATATACTGAAGTGATTTGCAGTGAGTAATCTGCAAAATTTTGGTTTTATAAGCATCTGCTAAAAGGTCTGTTGCCCTAGAGAATTCCCCACCTTCTTGTGGGCAAAGCAAGCACATTGCTGATGTTCTCTTTTTTTTTTTTTCCTTTATCATAGTATCATAGTATCATAGTATTAGTCAGGTTTAGAAGGGACCACAAGGATCATCTAGTTCCAACCCCCCTGCCATGAGCAGGGACACCCCACACTAGATCAGGCCGGTCAGAGCCTCATCCAGCCTGGTCTTAAACATCTCCAGGGATGGGGCCTCAACCACCTCCCCGGGCAACCCATTCCAGGGCTTCACCACCCTCATTGTGAAGAACTTCCTCCTCACGTCCAGCCTGAATCTCCCCACCTCCAGCTTCATTCCATTCCCCCTAGTCCTATCACTACCTGAGATCCTGAGAAGTCCCTCCCCAGCCTTCTTGTAGGCCCCCTTCAGACACTGGAAGGCCACAATGAGGTCACCTCGGAGCCTTCACTTCTCCAGACTGAACAGCCCCAACTCCTTCAGTCTGTCCTCATAGGAGAGGTGCTCCAGCCCTCTGATCATCCTCGTGGCCCTTCTCTGGACACCTTCCAGCACCTCCAGATCCCTCTTGTAATAGGGGCTCCAGAACTGGATGCAGTACTCCAGGTGGGGTCTCACCAGAGCTGAGTAGAGGGGGAGAATCACCTCCCTTGACCTGCTGGCCACACTTCTCTTGATGCAGCCCAGGATCTGATTGGCCTTCCAGACTACAGTTTAAATAACTGTTTGTTCTTTCTGGATTTTTGCTAATATTGTTTAAATTGTCACATGTTCCTGCTGGTGCGGTATCTGTTCCACAACCAAATATTTTGAACCCATAAATAGGTTTTATTAATACTTTCATTGGAATTATTTATTAATAAAGTTATTTATACTTTTATTAATCATTCCACCTATTAAATATTGATAACCACCATACATCCCTAATAACACCTTCCCTAAGTCATTGATATCCTGTGGTCACAAATGGCTTGATACTTCAAGAAAGCAGAAAATATAAATAAAATGCTGGAGGAGGGAGCAAAGCTGAAGCTGAATGAATTTGGACCTCAATTTGATTTTCAAAATCCAATTTGTATTTTTCCATTCTTGGCTTTTTTTTTTTTTTTTTTTACTTCTCCCCATTCTGTTCCTTTAATGGTATTCCAAAATTTGTAAAATGGTGGTGGAATTTCCCTAAAACTACAGCTGTGTTTCAGCCAGAGCAACACTGAATAGGAAACACAGAAGATATGACAAAAAAAGTGACAGTCACAGAGATATCCTTCTCAGTTTTAGAGGTGTCTTCAACCAGTAGTTATATTAGAGACTATACACAACTCATTCCCCCATACTTAGCAAACTCACACTGCCCTAGGGATCAGTTCTGGGTCCATACCTGTTCAACATCTCCATCAGTGACATTGATGAGAGGACAGAGTGTTTGCTCAGCAAGTTTGCAGACAATACCAAACCGACAGGCTTAACTGAGATGCCTGAAGGCTATGTGGAGAGCTGGGCAGGGAGGAACCTAATGAGGTTCAACAAGGATAAGTGCAGAGTCCTGCATCTGGGAAGGAATGAAAAACTGTGCCAGTACAGGTTAGGAGGTGATCTGCTGGAAAGCAGCCCTGTGGAGAAGGACCTGGGAGTGCTGGTGTACAACAAATTATCCATGGGCCAGCAATGTGCCCTTTTGGCTAAGCAGGCCAATGGGATCCTGGGGTGCACCACGAGGAGTGTGTCTAGCAGATTAAGGGAGGTTCTCCTTCCCCTCTACTCTGCCCTGGTGAGACCTCACCCAGAATATTGTGTCCAGTTTGGGGCTCCCCAGTTCAGGAGGGACAAGGATCTGCTGGAGAGAGTCCAAGAGAGAGCTACCAGGATGATTGAGGGAGTGGAGCACATGCCCTATGAGGAGAGGCTGAGAGCCCTGGGGATTTTAAGTGTGAAGCGAAGACTGAGAGGGGATTTAATAAGTATCTGAGGGCTAGGTTTCAAGAGGGAGGGGTCAGGATCTTCTTAGTTGTATCTTGTGAAAGGACAAGGGGCAATGGATATAAACTATAGCGCAGGAGGTTCCACCTCAACACGAGGAGGAATTCCTTCATTGTGAGGGTCACAGAACACTGGAACAAGCTTCCCAGAGAGGTTGTGGAGTTTCCTTCTCTGGAGACTTTCAAGACCTATCTGGATGTGTTCCTGTGCAAACTGAGCTAGATTCTATGGTCCTGCTCTGGCAGGGGGGGGTTGGACTTGATGATCTTTGAAGGTCCCTTCCAATCCATAACATCCTTTGATCCTGTGATCCTGTGAACTAAACCTGGATGTATTCAGTTAAAAGTCCAGGTGCTACAGGCTTTTTAAAATATTTGGAGTCAGCTGCCTAAATAGTGACAACTAATGCTGTTTTATACAGCTAAGCATATTGCATCCTTACATTTTTCATTATTTATTTGATTTGCATTGAAAAAATGATCAGTTTGCCTCTAATAAAAGTCAGGAAAAAACCCCATGAGACAATTGTGCTGTTTTCAACTGTGATAGAGTTCATTTTCTTCATAACAGCTAGTATGGGACTATTATTTGGGTTGTTGTTGGAAACAGTATTGATAACACAGGGATGATTTTTGTTATTGTTGAGCAGCCTGAAAAACAACCACTCTTATTTATTCTTGGATTTGTCTCACCTTTTTGCCTTTTTTTCTTTTTAATTTTATCCTCTTTTTAGAATTTATATTTGTGTATTCAGATAAGCAGAAAAAGTATTTGAAAAGTGAATGATTTTGTACTGCACTATGCTTTTGTTTGTTTTGTTACATTAATTTCTTAGTGCATTAGTAAATATCTAGATGGGACTATATTTCCTTTCCTGCAATAACAGTGATTTTTGTTAGGAATTTTAAAGTGTTTGTTGAGTAGGATATACTAATTCTGATTCTGTACAGATTTAAATGTCTGTTTCTCTTCCTTGTGTAAGTACTTCAGACTATGCACATAAACAAAGCTAAACATGAATGTATATGAGTTTTTCTTTCTTCCTTTTTTTCCTTTCTTTTCCTTTCTTTTCTTTTCTTTTTTCTTTTCTTTTCTTTTCTTTTCTTTTCTTTTCTTTTCTTTTCTTTTCTTTCTTTTCTTTTCTTTTCTTTCTTTTTTTCTTCTCTTTTCTCTTATTTTCTTTTCTTTTCTCTTCTTTTCTTTTCTTTTCTTCTCTTTTCTTCTCTTTCTTTTTTCTTTTCTTTCTTTTTTTTCTTTCTTCTCTTCTTTTCTTTTTTTTTTCTCTCTTTTCTTTTCTTTTCTTCTCTTTTCTTTTCTTTTCTTCTCTTTTCTTTTTTTTTCTTTTCTTTTCTTCTCTTCTCTTCTCTTCTCTTCTCTTCTCTTCTCTTCTCTCTTCTCTCTTCTCTTCTTTTCTCTTCTCTTCTCTTCTCTTCTCTTTCTTCTCTTTTCTTTTCTTCTCTTTTCTTTTCTTTTCTTTCTTTTCTTTTCTTTTCTTTCTTTTCTTTTTTTCTTTTCTTTTCTTTCTTTTCTTTTCTTTTCTTTTCTTTTTTCTTTCCTTTTCTGATGTTGTCTCTGACAATTTAACTATGAACTGCTACTGACAAAACTCTAAGTGTGAAGAAAATGCAACAAACCTCATTTTCCTAGGAAAACATATTTTCAGTTACTTATTTTTGCTCATCTCCGGGGAATAAGGTAATACCATTTCATAGGAAAACGTTGTCAGAGTGGAACATTAACAATTTAATATAACATTTCCATGTATCCTTTGTATAATTAACAAATCACTGCAAATATAGAGATAAAAAATAGAGGTAAACATCTCTCTTACCATACACTTTTGAAAAACAACACCTGAAAAAGTAAGATTCAATATGTTAGATAAGTTCTGTGTTTCTATACAGCTCTCAGCCACCTGAGGGAAAAATAAAAACTGTTATGTACAATGAACTTAGCTTTTAACCACTGTTTTAGCAACCAAGCATTAGAAACCTCTCTTATATGATCTGCTTAAACTTTATGTAAGAATACAAAAAACTATTTTTACCAAAGTAGACTAAAAAATGTGGGTCTATGTTCCATTTCTGACATGGATTAACAGTGACACCTGAGGAAGAGTATAAGATCAAGGCAGATTTCTGATGATTTCCATATCTCTACGCTCTTCCAGCCTTAGGACAGCATTTTGTGGCTCAGTAAACAGCAGAAGACAAATGTATTTTAATATGTCATTTCATCAATAACCTTTTGAACCCAAAAAAATTTTACATCTGAAACATCTCACAGAAAGCTATTCCTATGAAAAGCAGATATCTGAGCGCCTTTTGTAAGGAAATGCCAACTTTACATCTTCAAACCAAACACCCCAAGTCTCATTAATATACCTCTACTATAAACAATAAACAACCTGTCCTTTCCAGGATACTAGCAATTAGAAACCTCTAAGCATCTTTCTACTCAGTTGTTTCATTCCCAGGCTGAAGAGACCTAATCTAGTAACTGATCCTTGAATGGAAATAATTCTGTACCCTTCTTTCCCCTATTACTGGCTTTTTATTTTTAGCTTACATGTACTTGTGGACTTGGGGTGAAAGAGTATATTTTTCTTCCATTTACTTCCTATTAATTATCTAAGAATTATTTTTTAAAAGCTATATTAAACATCATTTAGACAGCTTTGCAGAGTAAACCCAAAATTTTCTTATAAATAATATTATGGATCATTTTATTTTTCAAAAAACATTCTTTAGATGTTTGGGATAAATGACACAGAACAGGTATGAATGACCTTGTGATAGATCCTGTTAAAGAATTAATACTAATGAACAATCCTGACATTTTAAAGTCAAAAAAACTGCTTAGAACAGAAAAAATGAAGTAAATTAATGAATATGTAAAGATATAAACATGAATATTAATAGTATCTATGTAAGTTTGGACCAGATAATCACTGGAGCTGAACAGTTTTAAAATGAAAGACAATATTTTTAAGCCTAATTGATGGTGTGTTTGAGAGGTGTTTCAGGCTAGCTGTAACTATGAATTGCAGTTAAAAATTATACTTCTGAAGTTGGGCCTGTAGTTGTAAACAGTTTGAAAAAGAACCTTGCAGCTGTGATAGTCACAGTTCCAGTTGCTTCTGGAAAGGGATTCAAGAACTATCAATGCTATCTTCACTACTTATTTTAATAAAATACCATCAAGAGAACAAATACCTGGTGCCCAGAGAGACTAGATAGCTGAAATTGTAAAGAAAATTAAGTAATCTGTGCTAGAAAGGGACCTGGAGGTACTGATTGACATCTGGCTGAACACGAGCCAGCAGTGGGCCCAGGTGGCCAAGAAGGCCAATGGCATCCTGGCTTGCATCAAGAATAGTGTGCCCAGGCAGGAGCAGGGAAGTCATTGTGCTCTGTCCCGAAGCACTGGTTAGGCCACACTTGAGTCCTGTGTCCAGTTCTGGGCCCCTCAATTAAGAAGGACATTGAGGACTTTGAATGTGTCCAGAGAGGGCAATGAGGCTGGGGAGAGGTTTCAAGCACAAGCCCTATGAGAAGAGGCTGAGGGCGTGGGGTGTTTAGTCTGGAGAAGAGGAGGCTCAGGGGAGACCTTATTGCTGTCTACAACTAACTGAAGAGGGGTTGTAGCCAGGAGGGAGTTGGTGTCTTGTCTCAGGCAACCAGCTCCAGAACAAGAGCACATAGTCTCAAGCTGCACCAGGGGAAGTTTAGGCTCCAGGTGAGGAGAAAGTTCTTCACTGAGAGAGTTGTTAGCCATTGGAATGGGCTGCCCAGGGAGGGTGGTGGAGTCACCATCCCTGAGGTGTTCAAGAGGGGATGGACGTGGCACTTGGTGCCACGGTTAGTAGTCATGAGGTTTGTGGTGACAGGTTGGACTTGATGATCTTTGAGGTCTCTTCCAACCTTATGGATTCTATGATTCTATGATTCCAAATTCCTAAAGCTCCATTTGCATATGTTAAAGTTAGTATATAGAAAAAAATCTCCAGCCAGTAAATATACCATTTCTAACTTGATAATGCAGAAGAGCAAAGTGTCTAAAAAGGATATCTTAAGAAACACATTCCTAAGCTTCATCTTTCATTGCCATAATGCTAGTAGTAGACTTCAGAGTGTTAGTGCTGATATCCATTACTTTAGCTAAAACTTAAGCTAAGAAAAAAAGAAAAAGAAATTCTCTCCAAAAAGCAGCATTCCTGGGGCTTGCAGTTTTATATTGTAGGTATCTTACTGTAAGACTGTTATCTTGTGGTAAAGCAGGTTGGGTGAACTATTTCATCACTAAATCTGTCATCTGCATTGCTGTGGATTCTGAAAGCAAACAATGCTAATAATAATCATAAATATGTTTAATATGTTCAATAGTTAAATAGCAGTCTTTTTTGTTGGGTCTTTTTGGGGGTTGGATTTTTGGTCTGTTTGTTTGTTTTTTATTCCTTCTTTGGTATTGATAGATCTGTGGCCGGTGCCAAATTTTCACAGAATCACAGAATTTTAGTGGCTGGAAGGGAGCTCAAATGATCATCTAGCCCAACCCTTCTGCCAGAGCAGGATCATCTATACCAGATCACACAGCAGTTCATCCATATGGGTTTTGAATATCTCCAGAAAGGGAGACTCCACAGTCCCCCTGGGCAGCCTGTTCCCATGTTCTGTCACCCTCACAGTTTCCTCAGGTTTCCACAGTTTTTCCTCAGGTTTCCACAGAACTTCTTATTCCTCAACTTGCACCCTCTGCCCCTTGTCCTGTCATTGGGCATCACTGAGAAGAGCCTGACTCCATCCTCTTGGCACTCACCTTTACATATTTATAAACATGAATGAGGTTGCCACTTAGTTTCCTCTTTGCCAAGATAAAGAGACCCAGCTCCTTCAGTCACTTATAGTAAGGAAGATGTTTAACTCCTCTAATAATTTTTTGGCCTCTGCAATGGACTCTTCAAGCAGTTCCCTGTTCTTCTGAACTGAGGGATCCGAACTAGACACAATGCGCCAGAGGCAGAAGGTAGAAGGTAACTAACACTAGAAATGTTAGCAGTGGGGAAACCAGAATAGGGTTCTGGTTGTATTTTCTTTTTTTTTTGTGGGTGTGGTTTTTGATTTACACTTCAAAAAGTTGTTGTTGAACTTTGCAGCAAGATGTTGCTTTAACCACCGAGTAATAAATATTTTCTGTTTATTAAGGAAGTTGGTACTATGCATACAAATGAAATAAAAATTATTCAATCCACACTGAATCTAGACATGATACTGCAGAAGATGTATAAATCTCAGTAAAGAAGGATAGCTTTTACCCTGAAGAAAAATGTGCCTGGGTGCCAAGGACTGATTCTTGCAAATTGCAGAGGAACTGACCTTTTTTTTATAATAATTTGAGGAAGATGATTAATAGCTCCTGTGGCAGTGAGCCACAGGAAATTCCAGAAAGGCAACCATACTTATATATCCTTCAGTAATTTCTGGGGATGGAAGTCAGAGTGGAGAATGCTTGGTATTAAAAGGGCATAGGGTGGTTAAAGTATCCCCATCCCCTCTTGAAATGTGCTTGATATATATATATGTAAATATATATGTATATATATATATGAAATCATCAAGTATTGTTAATACAAAATTTTATTACTATTTCCATAGGGTTTGCTCTTATCATGATGCATGCTTGAAGCCCTGAGCTTCAGTGGGCATATGTATAGACTGTAATGATAAAAGAAATTCTACATGTTTCTGCTTTTTATTGCAAAGTTTGGAAACTGAATACCAACAGTGATGATTTAGAGCAGATTCTTTGTAAAATATCTTTGTAAGTGTAGCCTTGGTGAAGTCTTAAAGTGGTAATCAGAAAGTAATTTGATCTTTTTACCTCTAATCCAGGCCAATATGCAGAGTCAAAAATCAATCCATTGTTCTTTACCTTGGGAACTGGGCCTTATGTTCTTCTACACAGAGCAGGTAATGCTTGGCAGGATGTTCATCTGCAATTAATCATACATAAAAATTCATGGACAAAGTGAAATTTGCTAAGGCCTTAAAGACTGAAGATTTTCATTTCAATTATGGTATTAATCTGTGGAAAAGGGACTTGGGGATGGTGGTGGATGAGAAGCTGGATATGAATCAACAATGTGCACTGCAGCGCAGAAGGCTAAAGCTATTTTGGTCTGCATCAAAAGAATCATGGTCAGGAGGCCAAGAGAGGTGATCTGCTGCTGTGCTCTGGGGAGACATTACCTGGAGGACTGTGTCCAGCTCTGGTATCCTTAACACGGAAAGGAGGGCCACAAAAATTATCAGAGGCTGGAGCACCTCTCTGTGAAGACAGGCTGAGAAAGTTGAGTTTTTTTTCAGTTTGGGGAAGAGAACATTGCAGGAAAGTTAAAGAAGTATTATTAAGGGCAGGTAGTAATAGGAAAGAGGCAATAATTATACATTAGAGCAGGGTAGAGCAGAGTAATTTTCTGTGAGGATGGTGAGACACTTGAATATGTTGACCAGAGAAGCATGGATACCTCATCTCTTCAAGTTTTAAGACCAGGTGGATGAGGCTGGTCTAGCAGGAGGTGCCCCTGTCCACCGCAGTGAAATTTGAACTAGATTATCTCTTCCAACTCCACCATTTTTATGATTTATGGATATATTGTGCTGAAGAGGATAGATTCTTAATAATTGTCTATGGAAAAAAAAACCACAACACAACATAACTGTTTTTGAAATTTTTTCACCATAAAGTTTAAGACTGTTTTACACTGATGGTGCTTATTAAGTACATGATGAAACACCTGTGCCTTCACTCATGTATTACATTGCAGACAAAGTATGCTATTGAGAATCAGAGTTAGAAAACTGCAAGCATGACTGCAAAAAATATAAAGTCTGCCAGGACTTAACTTTTTGCCTTCATGCATCTACAGCCATACTTCATAAATTTCCTACTCTCCCTAATCTGAGAATGCTACAGCAAACTTATGCCCTGGCTTTTGCCCCAGTCATTGCTGCATATCAGCTCAGGGAAGTAGTTTCTGCAAGGATCAGAGTGCTGCAGAGTGAGCTCTGCTAGAGAACAGATTGGGCAGGTTCATCCAAAAGTCTTCCAGGTCAAAATACTTGTTTCCTTCCCTCAGCCAGAGTTTCAGCTTTTCTAAATGGTTAATGAAGAAAGCACAATTTTTGTAAGGTTTCATATATTAACAGATAATTACCATAAGATGTCATCATCCAAGTGCCAGAGATGAATTTCATTTCAGCATAGTGAGATCACAGCACTCATTTCAAAAAAAATATCTCTGTATTTATGGCTTGAGATTTTTTATCAAGGTGAATAATATCCAATGTAATTGATGGTTCATCTCTGCTTGCCTCTAGCTCCCTTTGAGGAACTTACATCTGGGAGAATGATTACTGAAATCTTGGCTGTTATTAAGAAAAGAGCAGCATGAGTGATTGGCTTCTGATTATGTGGACTAAAAGAGAACTATAGTGATTTATATATTATCTAAGAATATTTTATATCTGTACAGTTCAGATAGTTTTCATCACCATCAGAAAAAAATATGTTAATTTTCTTAAGCTTCCTGATTAATACTTCATACTTACGAGCTGTGAAGTCATTTTCTTGAATTTCTTGTCCTTAGTATCAGATACTGACCAGTAATGAATAACCCTATCTAAAGCTGTCTTGTCACATCTGGCATACCTTTTCATATTTGAAGTAGATCTGTCCTTGACATGAATACTGTTCTCTAAAGATTTTTAAAAATGTGCAGATTCTTTTGTAGACAATTTCCTTATATATGAGAAAATAAATGAATCCATGTATGTACATGTCCACAAACATGGTTTATGTATAAAAATTAAACTAAGATAGCAATAATTTCTCATAAATGAAGTGAAAAATGGATTTTAATTCCTTCAGTTTAATACTATTTTCATACTGCAATGAAGTGTATTTGGGGTATTACCATGTGATATGTTTGGCATATAGAGGAACTCTGGCATCCTTGAGAGGTGGTTCAGTGCCAGCCTCATGAAGTCCTGCACCTGGGTTGGGGCAACTCCAAGTAAAATACAAGCTGGGCAGAGAATGGATAGAAGACTTGGGAGTGATGGTTGGTGAGGAGCTCAACATGAGTGGGCAATGTCCATTTGCAGGACAGAAATCCAACGGTATATCTGGGCTGCATCAAAAGAAGTATGGAAAACAGGACAGGGAAGGTGATTCTCCCAATTTACTCTGTGATATAGTTTATGATCAAATTTTATACACCAGAAATATGATAAAATGTGGATAGGACAGAAAGAGTTACTGGCCATTGGAATGCGCTGCCCAGAGAGGTGGTGGAGTCGCCGTCCCTTGAAGGTGTTCAAAAAAGGATTGGACGTGTCACTTGAAGCCATGGTTTAGTTAGTCATGAGGTGCTGGGTGACAGGTGGGACTTGATGATCTCTGAGGTCTTTTCCAACCTTACTGATTCTATGATTCTATATGATTCTATGATTTATTTATTAGACATCAAAAATTATCTTTCTGTGCTAATTTGATCCAGCTTCATTTGCCCAGTCGATGATAGGTTGATTACACACAATAGGACGTTAATAAATAGTAGAATAAGAGTCTAGGAAAATCAGAAACTTGGAATACAGAGGAACAAACTGGAAACTCTTTTAAGCATGAAACATGCTTAAATGCTGCCTCGGGTGGTGAGATGAATCCCCTTGGCTTCACAGTTAAGGCTATAAACCTTAGGAATAACCAGGTATATTAGCATAATTTAGTCACGAACCGGTGAACTCTTAATCACGAAAAGCTTGCTGGAGGAAGCAATACTCTGAGTTGCAATTTGTAATCCAAAGTAGGAATAATCTAAAAGGTAGAATACAAAATAGAGGGAAGTGAGAGAGAGAGGGGAGAGCACTGTGCTGTGGCGGAGGTCTGTGACTCACACATAATGCTGCTAGAACAAAGAAGCTAATTGCCCTGAAGACAGGAGCACAATACAAGTGCTTGTCACCATCCCGAAGGCCGTTAACAAACAGGGGGTGTAGACTCTTAAATCATCCTCTATAAATTACCTTTTTGAAAACTGAACAGCCCAATGGCAGATGACCTATTCAAATCCAGCCAATCAGTTAAAAAGTTTTATGGCAAAAACTGCACACACCTTCTTGAATAACTCTGTTGCCTCTCTGAAACATGAGGCACAGGGTCCAGTTTCCACCACCCCGCCCAGGCAGCTTCAACAGTGCCTGCCTATTGGCTCCTCAACCTCAAACCTGGACCCTGAAACAGGAAGGGAGGAGAAAGAGCAGTGGCCAAACACATTTTAGCTGGTTTATTAACGTCTTTTCCAGGATACTCCACTCTTGTGACACCCCACCTGGAATATTGTGTTCAGTTCTGGAGTCACCAACACAAGAACATGAAACTTAGTTCAGGTCCAGAGGAGGGCCACAAAGAGCACCCATCCTGTGAATACAGGTGAGAGGACTGGATTGTTCAGCCTGGATAAGAGAAGGTTCAATGGAGACTTATAACAAGCTTCCAGTATTTGAAAAGGGTCTACAGTACAACTAGAGAGGGTCATTTAACAAAAGAATGTAGCAACAGGACAAAGAGATAGGGTATAACTGGAAGAAGCTAGATCTAGATTAGAAATCAGGAAAATTCTTCACTTGGAGCATGGTGAGACATTAAATAGAGAAGTTGTGGAGGCTTCAGGGCTAGAAGTGTTCAAAGGTAGAGGGGGACCTTGAGTAGCCTGGTCTAGCAGGAGGTGTCTTGCCGTGGAAGGGACATGGGCAGATGATCTTAAGAACCCTTCCAATCCAAGACATTCTATGATTCCTATGATCATTTTGTGTCTTTCTTTCTATTCAACCTCTTGTATCTAGGATTGTAAAGATAAAAAATATTTGAGGTTCAAATAATGTTAACCTTTTAGTTAGTTACTGTATGAAAATGTTCATGAGAAGCAGTATAGAAAAATGCATGGATACTCAAGTGTGAATACATGCATGTGCATATGATACATACAGTTGTGTGCTTGTGTGTGTCTATATATGCATTTGTGTGTGTATTTACATATGGTTATTAAATAATTTAAATTTCCAGAGAATCTGACAAAGTTGGGAACCTCAGTAGAAAATGGGTTTTTTTGACCTAGAATGTATTAAAAATTACCTTGAACCATACATGGCCGACAAGGTAATCTTCAGCTGAAGAAAAAATGCTCCATTGACTGGTTCACATTTTGAATTGATTATCTGAGTTTGGATAGCCCACAAGATGTGTAAGTTACCTATAAATATTTTATAGCTCTGCTAAATAATTGTGAGTAGAAATATTATGAAATTATAGAGGCATTTTGTGGAAAAAACCCAAAACAATAAGCCTTGCTAGAATTCACAGTATTTAACAAGGAGGAAAAACCATAAATGTTTATGAAAATTAACAAGAGGGGAAGATCTGCCCCTAGAATGAATGTGCTGCTTGAAGTCTCAGGATGGATCATGTTTACATTAACTTGTACAATGCCTCTACAATGTGTCTTAATAGCCCAGACAGGTCTCTCCTTTTGTGAAATAGGACTTCTGAGTCCCTTAGTGCATTGCAGTTGGAGACTCTAGTATGCTGGGTTTAGTTTCTTTGCATGCTTTGAACCCCGTCATATTGGCATAGATAACATGTAGTTCACAGCTGGAGCTGATCTTGCCCTCGGCATGGAAATTGCCAACACTGCAGCAAATAATAGGAAAAAGTGCATTAGGATAGGTCTGAAAGGCTATGAAAAAATGAGCCAGAGAATGAAGTTGAACACTAGCTCGCAGACTGTCTACACTGCACAGTTGTTAGATGGCATCCTGACTATGTTTTGGATAGAGCTACTTAACACATTATTTTTTTCTCCTTTTTTTTTTCTTTTCTTTTCTGTTCTTCAGTAGTAAGATAGATATGCAGACTGACCACAATTAGCCCTAATGGAGATGCATCTTTCATTGATATCACTGAAGTGCTTAACATCTGAGAAAAACTGATTCATCTCAATATCAGGTCACTGCAAAAAATTGTTTGTGTGTTATAATCAGTCAGTTAATCCTGCTTGAAGTATTCCCACAGAGAAGTTTTGAAAACAAATATACAACAAAAGATAGTGCTGAAAGTCTGGAATATAACATCTACCTGTCAGACTTCAAAAGTGTGGATGGGATTTATGAAAAGTACACTTTAAACTGATAGTCCAGAAATACAGAGTTGGGGTCTCAGAAGAAGACAATAGCTGTAAGTCATTTGTTAACCAAATGCTATTTTTTTTCTCACTTGGGAAGACATGTTTTGGTTGTGAAAATATATTTAAAATGAAAAAAAAAAAAAAGAGGGAAAATACAAAATCTGTTTCAAATTCTTGCAAATCATTATGAATTTAGAAAACATATGGACTTGAAAACTGTAGTTGTATCCACTTCCAATTAATAACTTCCTGAATGGTATTAAAATGTAAACAGGTCCTTTCTTTTTCTATTTTTTTGAGGGGGGGGAATGATATTAAATTTATAGAGGCAGAATACAATAATATAATACAATACAATACACCAGGTTGAAAGAGACCTTCAAGATCATCATGTCCAACCCATCAACCAGTCCAACCCACCTAAACAACTAAACCATGCAACCAAGCACCCCATCAAGTCTCCTCCTGAACACCTCCAATGAAGGCGACTCCACCACCTCCACAGGCAGCCGATTCCAATGGGCAATCACTCTCTCTGTATAGAACTTCTACCTAACATCCAGCCTAAACCTGCCCTGGTGCAGCCTGAGACTGTGTCCTCTTGTTCTGGTACTGGCTGCCTGGGAGAGAGACCAACCTCTGCCTGGCTACAACCTCCCTTCAGGTAGTTGTAGAGAGCAATAAGGTCACCCCTGAGTCTCCTCTTCTGCAGGCTAACCAACCCCAGCTCCCTCAGCCTTTCCTCATAGGGCATGTGTTCCAAAGCCCTCACCAACTTCATTGCCCTTCTCTGGACACGTTCCAGAAGTTACAAACCAGTCTTTAATATCCTCAATAATCATCATTTAGTATATTTATAAGCTTAGGAGTCATCATGGATTAAATCATTAAATTTAAAAATGCAGAACCCAAAGAAATTAACTATCTAAAAAGATGAGAGGAAAAATATTGCTCATAATAGTAATACCGATGATGAAAATGTTTAGAAGGGAAAAGTTTAAGAATGAGGACAAAAGAGTGCTATAATCTGATACTGATAAAAAAAAAGGTGAAATAATAATGCAAGTGGCTGTCATGAAGCTCTCTTTGCCTTTTGCATGTAGTATATATATTATCACATTCAATTTTCTGCGTTCTTGATGAACAACAATATAAATATAATATGAAATGTGAAGTTTAATTTTTGCTCAGAAAAATTATGTATCACTTATTATGTTGCAGCAGCCACACAATATGGTTACCTAGAGGAAATACACTAATACAGAAGGGGCCAAATTGTTCAGATGTCATCAATCTATCAGAATATATTATAGTATTATAGGTAAAAATAAAGGTTGGACTAGATGATCCTTGGGGTCCCTTCCAACTTGCATTCTATGAATTTATGAATTAAGCTTCCAGTTTTATTTTGCTTCTTTTGTTTTCCAGAAACATTTGGCTTGATTCATCTGCTGAAGCAGATTTTGAAATGCTTGATTCCTGGTTTACAGCTGTCTGAACATGAGCCAGCATGTGCTCATGTGGCCAAGAAGGCCAACAGCATCCTGGCCTGTACAAGAAATAGTGTGACCAGCACAAGTAAGGAAGTGATCATGACCTTGTATTCAGCACTGGAGGAACCATACCTTGAATATTGTGTTCAGTTTCGAGCACCTCACTACAAGAAAGACATTGAGGTGCTGAAGTGTGTAGAGAGAAGGGCAACAAAGCTGGTGAAGGGTCTAGAGAAGAAGTTTTATGAGGAATGGATGAGGGAACTGGGATTGTTTAGTCTGGAGACGAGGAAGCTAAGAGGACAACTCATTACACCTCACTACATCTCACTACAACCTCCTTTCAGTTAGTTGTAGTACAACTAACTGAAAGGAGGTTGTAGTGAGATGGGGGCTAGTCTCATCTTCCTAGTATCAGGTAATAAAACACAAGGAAATGGCCTGAAATTGTGCCAGGGGAGGTTTAGGTTGGATATCAGGAAAAATTTCTTTACTGAAAGAGTTGTCTGACATTGGAATAGCATGCTGAGGGAGGTGGTGAAGTCACCATCCCTGGAAGTGTTCATGAAATTTGTACGCAAGGCACTTCAGGATATGATTTAATGGCCATGCTGGTCTTAGTTTGATGGTTGGACTTGATGATCTTAGAGGTCACAGAATCACAGAATATATCTGGTTGGAAGAGACCTTGAAGATCATCCAGTCCAAACCTCAACCCAGCACTGAAGGGTCAGCCCTAAATCATGTCCCTGAACATCAGGTCCACACACTGATAGAACACCCCCAGGGATGGTGACTCCATCACTGACCTGGGCAGAACATCCCAATGTTTGATAACCCTCTCTGTGAAGAATTATTTCCTAATATCTAGCCTTAACCTCCCCTGGTGCAGCTTGTAACCATTTCCTATAGTCCTGGCACTTCTCATCAAGAGGAAGAGGCTGTCCCCCACCTTACTTCAACTTCCCTTGAGGTAGTTGTAGAGAGTGATAAAGTCTCCCCTCAGCCTTCTTTTCTCTGGACTGAATAACCCCAGCTCCCTCAGAGGTTTCTTGTAGATCTTGTGCTCCAGCCCCTTCACAAAGCCTCCTTGCCCTTCTCTGGATATGCTCCAGCACCTCAATATCCTTTCTAGAGTGAGGGCCCCACCACTGAACACAATACTTGAGGTGTGACCTCACCAGGGCTGAGCACAAGGCGATGATCACCTCCCTGTTCCTGCTGGCCACAGCATTTCTAATACAAACCAGGATGCCATTGGCTTTCTTGGCCACCTGGACACACTGTTGACTCATATTCAGTCAACCATCAACCAATTCCCCCCAGGTCCCTCTCCAATTGCAGCTTACAACCAAACACATACCCCAGGTCTGTAGCTTGCATAGGATTGTTGTGACCCAGGTGCAGGACTTGGCACTTTGCTTTGTTGAACTTCATACAATTAACCTTGGCTCATCAGTCTAACCTGTTCAGATCCTGCTGTGAATTACTCTACCCTCTAGCAGATTGACACAAACACCCTGCTTGGTGTCATCTACAAACTTACTGAGGATAAGTTCCAACTAAAACAATTCTATGATTCTAAGACTCTGTGATTTTGATACAGGGCTTTAAGGACTTTGGAAAACCCATACTATCCCTGAACCAGGACTGAAGGCTGAATGAGTGACTTGAGAAAACCTCAGAGAGCATTAGACCACTATGTGCAGGAGACACATTCAGCCTCCACCCTTGCTGTCATTCACATTTGAACACAGCAGGTCAAAAGGTTGCTTCACAAAAATTCTAGGAGGAATCCTTACCAAAAGATAAATGTACAGCTACGATCTAGAAGTTACTCCTCTCTCCTTAATCATCCAGTCTCCTTCTATAGTTGTTGAGGACACAAAGATACCTCCAAAGGGCAAACAATACTAGATATTAAATTAAGCAACTATTTCAAGATAGGGTGAACAATCGTATTTGTCTCTCTTGTTATGGTATTTTAGACTGATGAAGGTTAATTTATTATATGCTGTTATCATCATCTCTGCTTCCATCATTGACAACAACAACAAAAAGATTAATCAGGTCTCTATTGCTGTAGAAATGTGAAGACATCTTTTCTGTCACCATGCTTGAGTACTAATTATAATTAATGCTTGATTTGTTGATTAAATTCTGGTGCTATCATTTCTTTCTCAAGGAGAGGGTAGAAGTGAGTGTGTGTTAATATGTTAACACCAAAACACTAACTTCCAGCTTTATTCATTCATTCAATTTCCACAACTTCAAGGTAGTGAGAATTCAGGTCATCACTGAATTTTAGGATCTTTGTAACAAACTAAAGCAAAGTCTCAATACTGCAGAACAATTTTTTAAATCCTTGACATGGTCAGCATGTTTGTTACATTTCTAAGTATCTCCCATATCACTCTGGTAAAAAATCTTGCAGTCAAGGTAAAGATGAAAAAGCTTTCATCTAGATGCACTCACTAGTTAAACCTTTGCATATTGGAGAAGGAGGTTTGAACACCAATTAAAGAGACCACTGACATTTATGAAGCATAAAACAGCCATAGGATGCACTTCTTACAGTGATAACCATAATCCAGTATGCTTTGACAAGCACAGTGAACTCTACATAGCCTGAACTTTTGCTAAGACTTTGTAAAGGACAGACATTTAAGCCTTGATGCTAAACATGTTTGTTGAAAGGATATATAATTTTTCCTTATAATTATAAACAATATGGTAATATTAATCAATATATTAATATTTTATTAATATGAATAATGCCAAACATATCAAAAGGTTTGATGTACAGTGAGAATGCATTTACAATGGGAATGTACAATATTTGGGCAACTATAACAATTTAACAATTTTATGCAAACCGGGAGGAATATAACAGAAAGATATTACCCTGGGAGTGAAATGATGCTCAATCACAGTAGGGGGAGACTCAACAAGAACAGTTATGCCAAAGAGGCAGTGAAATAATTACTCACAGCTGGTTGTATCCAGGTAGGGAGTGCTGCTGCTGTGTATTGGAGGCTTTGGGGCACTCATGCACCAGGCATGGCAGGTTGCCAGCAGGAATGCCACGTGGTCTTCAATGACTGGTCTGGCTTCAGCAGAGGGCGGGGCTGTTAACGATGCTTCTTGCAATGGGTGCTTGCCTTGTCCTGGGTGAACTGAGGCATGGCAAAATCCTGGTCACAAGGGGAAGCAGGCTTAGGTCTGACTCCTAAGCTCATGGTTTGTCTCATAGCTTGCAGTGTGTACACTCGTGGCTTTATCCCAGGCGCTGGACCGGGCAACTCGAGGCTATGCAACTCAAGGCATTTTCAAGCCAGACAAGGTCCAAGCAGGTTCAAGCACACAAGGCTTCATCAAGGCTGAGCAAGTGTAAGCAAGGCTTGAGCAAGGAACAGGCAACTAGAAATCAGCCTGTACATAAATCTTGCCTGAGAATGGCTGGACCAATACGGCATTGAAACCAGCAATCAGCACATAGTTACTCAATGGGAAGGGGTTCTGTCAGGCTGTGGCCAGAACACATGCCCTTACCATAGATACAGGGTTTTTTACCAGACATGCACGGTCTTGTCCCCTTTGTTCCTTTTCCTGCATTACCCTGGCTGTCTGCAGGAAGGAGGGGAGAGAGGGAGACCATATCTAGACACCTTAGTGTCTGTCTGGGTTTGTGCTGGGGCCAGTTGGCCCTACCGTGACGTTTCATTTTAATAAGTTGATAATCCTTTGTGTACTCAATATACCTACATGCAAGTATGCAGTTTCATTAATTTAACATGCACAGCAACACAATCCTTGTTGCCACAAAAAACCTTGGACATTTTACAGACCATGTTAATTATAAGTCATTGAGATACACCAGAAGGTTTGTAAAATAAAATACAGTGAATTTATTACAGCAGTCAGATGGTCTATCACACAATAACTGTATGTAATGGGCACAGGGCATTAGGACATTTCCATGGATCTTGTTGAATTACTGTTGTTTGAATGTTTAGTACTGCCAAAAACATACTAAACCAACTGTGGAGTCCAGATAGCAATCAGTCTGTTTTCAAGGACAATAAATGAGGTAACCAGATAGAACAAAGCAAGCCATGGACTGGATACTATTACACAGAGACTCAAGGGGACGGTGTTTTTCCAAGAAAGAAACTGATTGGAATTTTTGAATAGGGAATCAGCCAGCTGGATGGTGATAGAAGTTTGTTTTGCAATGTTCTATTCCATTTCCATCTGGAAAGCATGTCCCTGCTCTGTTTGGATGTTTCAAACACTCTACGAACTCCCACATGACACTGAACATTTTTCCATAGGTATCCAAGAGCATTCTGTGTAGAGAAATTGAAATGTTTACAGTTAGATGTTCAGAGGCATTTTAGATGTCCTTCTTGTTTTCAAGCTTCATAAATCTCCCCTAAATCCTATGTTAACAATGATTGGTCTATGCAAACGTCTCAAAATTGTTCTAAGTATATATCTTCAGGTTTTTTAATTGTTTTCCTACATTTCTACATTTAAACTTAGTTGCATATAATCTGATAATGAGAAATACCATTCAGTTCTGTCCTCTGGCAGTTTCACTTCATCTGAACTATTTTTAAAGTGTGTCAGAATGAAACGAACCAGTCTTAAAAGTGCAGATTTTCTTTTGTGCTTTAGCACGAAAGATGACCCTGTATTTTGACAAACAGAGCATTTAATCTCACAGGCTGTAATTACACGAGCAAATGTTCATTGCTTATGGCAGTATGCATTTATTTTACAGACTCTTGAAAACATAAAAATTTCCAGTAGTAAATAATGTTCACACACTATAGTAGCACTGCAGCTCTGTGCAAAACGTCATAGGAAGGAAAGATAAATGTAATTTAAACCACAAATTATTTCAGTCTCTCTCACTATCATACCCACAAACCCCTAGCCATGTGTAAGCACTTTGCACTGAGATGCCTGTATCCAGGTAGTCTGTGCAGGGTTGCTTTCAACAGCATGGAAGAGATGAGGCATCAGGTGTTGAGATCCTGCTGAAGGGGGTTCTTCCTAGAGGTCAGCTCATTTTGGTTGTGTCTCTTTGTATCCTTTAGGAGCTGACAGTAATGAATCCCTCTGTCCTGCCCCACTTCTGTGAGTTGCCAGGGTTTAGTTCCTGTCTGTTTCAGATCTAACGGTCCTGAGCAATAGCAGACAGCGATGTGCTATGATCTTGTTGATCTGCTACTGTTAACAACACATTACATTGTTACAAACATTATTCCACTGATAATTTTCTCCTGTGTGTTCACTTTCACTCTCCAGACACAATGATGCAAAACATTTTTACTGCAGTTTTTCACAGTTCTAGAAAATTCCTTGCCATTGATTTTCTAATGAATTGCTGTGGTTTGATACCTGCTGGAAAAATAATAAAACTGCATTTTATGATTCATAAGTTTTCCCCTCAAAACATTACCAGACTCCTGATGTTGCCTCTCAGTATTTCAACAATGTAGGATGGAAAACATTCCACTTTACTGGCCTAGGATGAGAAATTAATTAATGTTTAGAAATGGAGGATGTGAAATTAGAAAATGAGCATTAAAAGCTGATTATGTGACATTAATTTATGAATCCAGTTCCTTCTATTAAATTATTTGATCTTTAAATTCCAGTTTTGCCAGACAAATCAACCTGTTCAGTAATGGGAAAAAAGCATCTTTTACTTGTAGATAATATTCTGAATACTCTTTCACTGACTGCTGTGATCACACTTTAGAAGGACTATTATGTTGGCTAATCAGAACTTGATAGATGTCAACTATTTCAGATACAGATCTTGATCCAGGTTCTAAATGTGAAAACCAAACACAATTAATGATAAACTATTGATCATGGTATCATAGTATCAGTCAGGGTTAGAAGGGACCACAAGGATCATCTAGTTCCAACCGCCCTGCCATGGGCAGGAACACCTCACACTAGATCAGGCTGGCCAGAGCCTCATCTAACCTAGTCTTAGACACCTCCAGGGACAGGGCCTCAACCACCTCCCTGGACAGCCCATTCCAGGGCTTCACCACTCTCATGGTGAAGAACTTCCTCCTCATGTCCAGCCTGAATCTCCCCACCTCCAGCTTCATTCCATTCCCCCTAGTCCTATCACTACCTGAGATCCTGAGAAGTCCCTCCCCAGCCTTCTTGTAGGCCCCCTTCAGACACTGGAAGACTGAGGTAAAGAAGTTATTGAGTACCTCAGCCTTTTCCACATCACTTGTGACCATTTCACCAGTTTCCCTTCTGAGGGAGCCCACACCTTCCCTAGTCTTCTTGACTAGGGACTGTTGATGCCTGGATGGCAGGGACATCCTGAATCTGCCTTGATCTTAGGACAGGGGAGGCTCACCTGCAGAGGCACAATACTGGAAACCAACTTTTGCAGACCTTTTACAGAGACTAGCCGGCGTGTTGCTGGCTAGTGCCATTATGCTTATGCATAGAGATCAGGCAGAAGAAGCAGAATAAGTCACAATAAGAGAAATTTCTTTTCTGACTATCTGCAGATGCCCTAGTCATTGTCTGGCACATCTCTGAAAGCCTTACTAAGAGGTGAAGGGACACTTCTAGATGATACAGGACAGGAGAAGTCACAGCCCTTTCCCATGGGAATGTTGCATGAACAGGAAGAAGAGCATCTCCTGCTTGCATGGTGTGCCTAGGGCTCTGCCTATGCTCTTCACCTCACAAAGTACTCCAGTAACAAGGACGCATAGCATTTAATGCCAAGCTTGAGAGATGCCGGCTGGGGTCATCTCAGAGACCTCTGTCAGACCCTTTCTTGCTTAGGTCCATTTGCCCTTTATCATGTCCTTTGACATTGTTGTCCATCTCAGCTGAACTGTCCACCAGACTGTTTGCTTCTCCAGGCCATCATACCTTTTTCTTTGTTCTTCCTGTGAGCCTCAGACCACATCTCTTTAGCTCCTGAAAACATCAACAGATAAGACCAGATGGGACAGACCAGAGACCAGGCTACTCCCAGCTACAGCACTGGACCAGTTAGGCACAGGCTTCGTGTGCCAAGCTGTCTGTTTCTCAGCGGATGCAATACAGAAGACTGTCCTCAGAGTCAATGACCTAGCACCCTTATGCCTGCTCAGTAAGCACTGAATACCTCAAGACCTGTCTTAACCAATTACTCAACCACATCTGTCGCCAGTATTCTGATGCAAAACAGGAAACATCCCAAAAGTTGTTTGAGACATAAATGCCTTTTTAGTTGGTTGCACAGGCTTCTCTGATGCTGCATTCTGTACAGAAAAAAATAATTTGGTTTTGTTTTAACAAAATAAAACCTCTCCCTGATGGGGGAGACTGAGCTACTAGCTGTACGATGTTAGCTTCTGGCTAGGATTAAACTGTGACTATTTGGTCTGGCTGACCTAGAGTTAATTCTCCTCAAAGCATCCTTCTAGTGCTGTGTGCTGCAGCAGTAGTTGATAACACAGCAATGTTTTGGCTACTGTTGAGTAAGTATCCAGGCTTTCCAACATTTCCCTGCCCTTGGAGTACAAGAGTACACTGAGGGGTGGGCAAGATCTTGGGAGGGGACACAGCTGAGCCAGCTGACCCAGATTTGCCAAAGAGGTGTTCTATGCCATATGATGTCACTTCAGATATAAGAAAGAAGTGAAAGAAGGAAGTTGGGGGATTCATCCATGGCATCTATCCTCCTAAGGAACCATCAATCTATGAGAGCCCTGCTTCCCAAGACTGACCATCGTCCTGCTGATGGGAAGTAGAGAATAACATCTCTCTCTCTGCTTTTCTTTCTGCATGGTCTATTGCTTTTACTTAATATTATGATTAAATTGCTTCTATCTTCTAACTGGGGTTTGGTATATTTTCCCCTTCTTCCCTGTCCATTGAAGTAGGAGAGTGATAGAGTGGCTTTGGTGGGCAATTGGCCCCTAGGCCAGGGACAAACCACCACAGGCACCTACATAAGCTACATATTTTATTTTTTTAATGAGAAGATATGCTAATTTATTGATTCTTTAAAAAGAAGGTACTGTGCTTCTTTCAGTAGACTTTCAAATCTTGTTACCTTTTTTGTTGACTGGGTTAGCTTTCTTGGTCAGCTATTCTGTTACAGTCTTGTAGAGAGAAGAATAGGTATTTTTATGTGTTTAATTTTGCTTTTGTCTAATATGGAATTTTAAAATGCAAATAAATACTTGAAATAAGTTTTTTTCTTCCCCTATGTGTATGCTCCTGTGTCTATTAAAATGTGGGAAGGAGTCTTTCGTGCAGGAGATGTTTTTGTGATCTAAGCAGATACAAGATCAAAACTGTGACACTCACCTGAAACAACCTGTCCTTCAGCCTATTCAATATTATACATGCCATGCTTGGCTGATTGCCTCCCTTAAGTCTTCTGTCACAGAACAAATGGAAATAGATCTTTTCTGTAACACAGAGCAAATGTTCCCTCTAGATACAATAATGTGACATTTTACAAAAAGACTTTTTTTTTTTCAGAATGTCAATTCTCAGTGATTTAGTATCTGAAGTTTTTATTCCCATGTTCTCTTTCTTCTGTCAGGTTGACTATGTTGATACATGTTTACCCCCAGCACTGTTTCATTTACTTAAGACAGAGGAAACAGTATTTATTAGTTATAATAATGAAAACCCTTAATATTAAGCTACTGGTGATGTCTAAAATAATTTACTTATATCTTGTCCTTCAAAGTATTGACTTTTAACAGTTAGCTACCTCAATTACAGTTTAAAAGCACAGACTTCAGAACTATATTCTATAACGGTACAGTCAACTCTATTTAAAATAGCTTTGACACTACCATGCTAATTCTTCCTTTACCTGGGGCACTTGACTGCTGCAATGACTGTGAAAGAATTGTGGAATCAAAATCTGCACAGAATGGTTTTCCTTGATGCGGGCTTTAGGTAATGTGTCTTAGTTCACTCATTTATGAAGCTGCCAAGAACTCTTGGTATGCTTGCAAAAAATGGCAATAGTACATGATAAAGGCAGTGTTATGCAGGATTCAAGGAAATATCTGTATTTCTACATGAATGCACAAAATAAAATGTCATTAAATAAATAAATGCTGTAATTTCACCAAGAATCCATCACAGAACTAATTTTGGAACTATGTAAGCTAGCTATTTCCCTTTTTTCTTTCTAAAAAAAATGTGAGATTTTGAGACATTTCAAGTAAATTCTGAGGTAGCAATGTGACTGGAGGTGAAAATTATTTCTTGGTATAAGTTCTTTGTTTTAAAAATATAAAGAATTATCTATTGGAATAGTTATCTTCAAATAGGTGTTTTCTTTTTATATAAATTTCAACCATTTTACAGTACATCCTGCTTTCATGATGTGTCCAACACACCCCTTCAGTGGAAGAAAGACAAGGACAACATGTTCATGAAGATCTAGGATAATTGCAATGAATGACTGGTCACAGATGTTTCAAATGAAGCTGAAATTATCTCAGCATATAGGCAACTGGGGTCTTATTTAATTTAGATAAGTGGCTTCAAGAGTTGAGTGGATCAACTGGCTCTATTAGCTGACCAGATCAAGCTGTTACCTCAGCTGAGTGAATTAGCCAGCTGTGTTACTCTTTGCCATTGAATGAACCAAAAAGAGTAAAAATGTTTTCCTGTTAGAGCACAATGGTGGGGGAGATTGGCTTAGTCCAATATGTAGTACAGAGAATATGCACACAACAAAAACAACCTGGAGGAGAGCAATGAGCTTGAGCTGTTTTAAATATAAGTGCTGCTTTCCAGATTTTGGAATTACCCAGCATTATGGCAGTGAGTACATTATAGAGAATCATAGTGAGGAACACATTTATAAAGTGAGTAAAATACATACTGCAATTGCTATACTCTGCTAAGCATAATATGCCTTTGTACTGTGATTTAAATGCATTGCTGCATTTCTCTACTATAATCAAAATCCTGTGTAACATCAAACATCTTCAAACAGGTAAACTTGGTATTAAACATCAAACCATCCAAATGAGGAATGTCTAAAAGAATACGGTGAAAACATGTTTGAGTCTGACATTTGGGTTGTTGCCATTGTGTCTTCATACATTTAAAAAAAATTTACAAGGCAACTGTAGATTTTTTACATTGGAAACACCTTTGTAAAGATCTTGTCTTCATGGATGATGAAATCTCACCAGTACTGTGGTGAAGGCTAGCTGTAAAGGAGAAAAAGAACACAAAATTTAAGTGAGTTGGAGGCAGAGCAAGTGAAAGAAACCACAGTTATTTAATTTAGTAGTTACACCATACCTCAGAAAAGGAGGAACTCCTGGGTTCAGGCTTCCTATTCTTCTAGAGGATAGAGAGACTTTGCTGTGGGACCTGGACAGGTTAGCCCAATAGGCTAAAGCTAATTGTATGAAGTTTAAGGCCAAGCACCAGATCCTCCATCTGGGTCACAACAGCCTCGTGGTAAGCTATAGACATGAGGATGTGTGGTTGGAAAACTGCAATTTGGAGAGGAACCTGGGGGTTCTGGTCGACAGTTGATTAAATATGAGTCAGCAATGTTTCCAGGTGGCCAATGGCATCCTGGCTTGTATTAGAAGCACCATGGCCAGTAGGAACAGGGTGGTAATCATTCTCCTCTACTGTTGAGGTCACATCTGAACTATTGTGTTCAGTGGTGAGACCCTCACTACAAGAGGGATATGGAGGTTCCAGAGTGTTTTCAGAGAAGAACAATGAAGCTTTGAAGGGCCTGGAGCACATGACCTATGAGGATCATCTGAGGGAACTGGGGTTGTTTAGACTGGAGAAGAGGAGGCCGAGGGGAGACCTCATCACTCTCTACAACTACCTAAAAGGATGTCAGAGAGAGAAGTCCCTATCCCTGGAGGTATTTAAGTAGTATGTGGACCTGGTATTTGGGCTTAGGGTTTGTGTTGACCCTTCAGTGCTGGGTAGAATATTGGACTAGATGATCTTTGAAGTCTGTTTCAACTGGATATTTTCTGTAGTTCTGTGTTTGCTTATAGATGTTAGCTAATGGTTGTTTAAAGCATATATGAAAGCATACGAAAGACTATAAGCACAACTCTCTGACATAGAACTGTCAGTACTGCCTCTTAGAATGAAAATCTTCATGTTGTTTTCCCAATGAATAACCATAAAGGCTTCTGGAGAGAATAAGAACTGAAGCCAAGTGCTTCAGCTTTGAATGACTATCCTAGATTTCAAAATAGAATTGCCTTGAAATCTATTCTAAGTAAGTCTTCACAGCTTCCTGTTTTCAGTAACAGGAAGTATGACAAGTTCTCTATCACTCCTTTGGAGTTACAATGAACTTACCATTGTAATGCACATACAACCTCCCAAGGCAGTGAGGTTTTTTATTTTTTTTTAACACATAATATTTGAGGACTTAGCTCCTTTATTGCATTTAAGTTCTGGATCTGTTGTGAGGTGTTTTTTTTTGTTTGTTTGTTTGTTTGGGGGTTTTGGTGGTTTTTTTTGGTGTTTGGTTGGTTGGTTTGAAAATATGAAGGCCCATCAGGGTCAAAAATTATTTAGGAAAATAATGCCTTCAAATAATTATCTATTTTTAGCTAGGTTGTTCTTTAGTTTTCTAATTTGAAGCTTATTTTACATGTAACAGTTGTTCCAAGTCCACATAATCTCCTCTTGTATTCACTGCACTGTAGAATTGGAGAGGTTCTTTAAAAGAGCCCTTATGTCTTTCCTTCCTCTCTGCTGGACTTTATTTTCAAAACTGTATTTCAGCAACCATTTCCTCTTATGGACAGATTAATAAATGTAAAACCTATAGAATCTTACACATAGAGATTTTAGAAAATATTATATGAAGGAATTGTAATGTTTTATTAAAATTTTAAGTGGGACATTCAGTAAAACCAAACAGTTTCAAAGGTGTGCTGGAATGTGTCTAGAGAAGGTCCATGATTAGAGGGCTAGAGCACCTCTCCTATGAGGACAGACTGAGAGAGTTAGGACTATTCAGTCTGGAGAAGAGAAAGCTCTGAGGAAACTTTACTGTGGTTTTCCAGTATCTTAAGGGGGCCTACAACAAAGCTGGTGAGGGACTTTTCTGGGTGTCAGGTTGTGATAGGACTAGGGGCAACGGAACAAAACTAGAAATGGGTAGGTTCAGATTGGATGTTAGGAAGAAGTTCTTCACCAAGAGGGTGGTGAGACACTTGAACAGGTTGCCCAGGGAGGTGGTAGAAACCCCATCCCTAGAGGTTTTTAAGGTCTGGCTGGATGTGGCTCTGAGCAACCTGATCCAGTGGAAGGTGTCCCTGCCCATGGCAGGGGGGTTGGAACTAGATGATCCTTGAGGTCCCTTCCAACCCTAACAATTCTATGATTATCTTGAATACTGAGCAGCTGCAGCACCTTCCTTTTGAAGATGTAAAGACCACTCTGAATAATAGATGAAAGATGGAAGAGTATAGTAATGTTGGGAGCCTTTCATCTTTCAGTTACTGTGGCTATGCCTTTAAAATTTGGCTGCAGATTTCAAGCAGAAAAGTAGAATAATATAAATAAATGACTATTGGGTGTAAAATGGAAAACAAAAGATAGGGAAAATCTCCCACAGGAGCAGAAAGGGAAGAAAGAGAAAGAGAATGACTTTGCAGGTGAATTTATAGGGCACAGGATTTATGGGTAGAAATATACTATTTCCTGTGTCCACCTTACTGGGTTGGACACTCAGGACACCAGAGGTGTGACTTATGTGGCAGTAACAGGAGGCACCCAGCCTAAACCTTTTAAAAGGCCTAAGCCTTTTCTACACAGAGAGAGTGGTTGCCCATTGGAATGGGCTGCCGGAGGAGGTGGTGGAGTCACCATCACTGGAGGTGTTCAGGAGGAGACTTGATAGGGTGCTTGGTTGCATGGTTTAGTTGATTAGGTGGTGTTGCATGATAGATTGGACACGATGATCTTGAAGGTCTCTTCCAACCTGGTCTATTCTATTCTATTCACTGCCACATACCCTTTCAGTACAGAAATGCATCTGTTGTGTCAGTTGTGTTTGATGTGATCTTGAGGAGCTGCTTGTCAGCTAATAAAATGATGTTGTTTTATGTGACAGGAAGAAATGTTCCTTTTTTGTCCTAGTCAACTATGCTAGGTTATGGACAAAAATAATATTTCTATAATGCTAGAAAGGAAGTGACAGAACAACTCTTGGGAATGAAATGGCAGTGTTCCCTGCAACATAAGGATAAAACTGTATAATTCTAAACTATGATATTTGCACCCGTAAATACGTAACTGCTGCGGTAATTTTCTTGTGAGTTACTTGCCAAAATAAATAAATAAATAACCTTTCTCTTAGAAAATAAAATAATCACATATATTAAAAAGTGGAAAAAAGACAGAAATATTCTGTCTTCTCTAAAAGTTTTCATTAATATGGCATCTTGATAAATATCAATATCTACTGTTATACCCAGTTGTTTATCTGATTAGGATTCCAGAGTGAAAGTGTATCCTCAACACACAAATGACAGAGTTTGGTAATAAAATATCTGCTGGATCTCTACAAGAGACACTTCTTCAGTCAGAATTTCTAAAGGTACCTCTGATCAGACTGCCTCACAATAACCACTGCACAAAGCTAGTTACTGACAATTGACCTATGTACGGCAGGTCTGTCTAAGCCTGTTGCATAACCACAAAATTAACTCTCTACTAATATCCCTTGTTTAGGAAGTATGCTGACACACATAAAACAGGTGTGAAACAAGAAAAACATTGATGTATTAATTCAAATTTGGCTCAGGAAACCATGTGTAGGCATGTTGATACATTAATCAGACCTCTGAGTGTTTGGTGTGGGTTTTTTTTGTCTTGAGTGTTGTTGGACAGCATGCTTTCTTCCTACAATGATATCTCATCCTTAAAAGCAAGATTAAATTAAGAAGGTTAAATTTTCCATTCCTCTTGAAGAAGTTGTAATGCTGCATAGGAAAAAAACAATTCAGAATGCATTCAGCTATAAAACTTTCCATCGGGGACAGAGAGAGACCTTTGCTCTAAAACCTTAGCAATTAGAAATTAAACAGAACCCATTTGTGCTAATGTATGTAGGGTGAATCTCTCAGTATGGAAAAAGGGGGAAATTTTTCCTCTGTCCCCCAGTTCAGATGTAAACAACAACATCCAAGATGATTAATAGAGCAGGATGCACAGACAAACTAAGAAGTATACATGGCAAAACATCTTTTTTAGATAATTCTGAAGAACAGGGAGGGGGGGAACTAGAAAGCCTAGGGTAGAAATGGAAAAGGAGAAAATTCTATTTTAATTATCTCTAAGGCTATTAAAAACTACAGCTTTCCATATAATTTCAGAAATAATGTAAACTATTATTTCTATAAAATATTTTATTTAGCAACATTGAAATTTATATGTGGGTAAAGGCTAGTAAACAGGAGGAAAACAAATTATCCCCTTATACCATTAACTTCATATCAGAATCTTTGTTTTCTAGCTTAAAATTATGGTGCAGAAGACTAAATTATAGTTCACATTAATCTCTTCTAAATACATCTTTGTTACAGTTCAAAGGGGGAAGTTTAGCCTAATCCCTGACTGCAAAGACTGAAAGTAAAATAAATTACCATTGGATGCAAAAGGAAAACAATTATAAGGTCTGTATAATTCATTGGATTGCTAATAGGAATATAGAGCAGAAGCATAAACAGTTCTTTCTCTCTTTTCTTCTTCTGTCTCTTCTGCTTGCAACTTCTTTCTTTCTCTTCCACAGCCTTGCAAGGGGTATCTCTGTTTTGACTACTGTGTGAGGCAAGGGCAAAGGAGGCAGGGTTTGGGAGAGGAAGTGAATAGGTCCCCTGGGTCTGTCCAGTGGGGTTCTGAGGAGTTTCTGAGTTGTTTATAAATTGTAAATATATATATACACACACATATACATATATATACACATACAACATATATTGTATATTTTGTACATATTAATTACATTTCATATTTCTAGAGTTTAGTTTCCTTGTAAATACAGCTTCATTTGCTTCCATCCCAAACTGAGCTGGTCTGTCAGTTTATTTTGGAGGGTAGTTTCTCCAAACTAGTTGGGGGCTAATTTCAACCCACCGCAATCTTAAAGAGGACCCTAGAAATCACCAACTTGTCAGCTTCACCTCTGTCTGGGAAGATCATGCAACAGATCCTCTTGGAAGCTATACTGGAACACACAGAGGACAGGGAAGTGATTTGAGACAGGCATCATGGCTTCACCATGGCAAAATCTTGCCTGACCAACCTAGTGGCTTTCTACAATGGTGTAACTACACCAGTGGGCAAGGGAAGACCAACATCTAGTCATCTATCTGGATTTTTGTAAAGCCTTTAGCATAGTCCCCTATATCTTTCTTTCTAAACTGGAGAGATATGGATTTTATGTGTATCCTGTTCAGTGGATTAGGAATTGGATGGATGATCACATGCAAAGGGCAGTGGTCAATGGCTCCGTGTCCATATAGAGACAGGTGACAAGTAGTGTCCCTCAAGGGTCCATATTGTGAGCAGTGCAGGTCAATAACTTCATCAATGATCTTACCTGGAATACTGTGTCCAGCTCTGGGGCCCCCAACACAAGAGGCACATGGACTTCCTAGAGCATGTCCATAGGAGGGCCACAAAGATGATCAGAGGGCTGGATCCCCTTTTCTATGAAGACAGGCTGAAAGAATTGGGGTTGTTCAGCCTGGAGAAGGACAGTTTAGAATAGTTTGCAGTGATAGGTCAAGGGACGATGCTTTTAAACTGGAGCAGGGTAGATTTAGGTTGGACATAGGAAGAAGTCCTTTAAAATGAGAGTGGTGAAATACTGGAACAGGATGGCTGGGGATGTAGTTGAGGCCCTGTCCCTGGAGACATTCAAGATCAGACTTGATGTGGTCCTGGGCTGTTCTTTCTCACTGCAGGGGGCTTGGACAAGAAGACCTTTGAAGATCTCTTCCAACTCAATGCAATCTGTGAATTTGTGACTCCATTTCATGTTTTGCTGGGACCCACAGAATTAATTAATGAATAGGCTATTGCGTTTCAAAATCACGTAATGCTGGACCATAAGTATGGTTATTGTAAAATGTGGTTTATTTTGGGATGGCTGCATTTACTTGATTTTGAAATGCAATATTTTCAAAATACTTTCATTCTTCACAGTAAAGGATGTTTGTATATCTAATAATTTATTCCATGATCTCAGGATACTTCAAATGTTGTATCTCAAACATTATTTATTTATTTTTATTTAATTTTATTCTATTATTGTGAGAGGGCATGGTGCATGGAAATTTTGGTCTATACATTAATCATGAAAACAATTAGGCTTCATTTTGACTGAATGAATCCTCATTATTGAATAAAGAAGTTGTGTTAGTTTTTTTCTGTTTTTTTTTTTCCATTTTCTTCAGTACTAATTTCTTATGAAGACTTGCTACATAAATACAGATCACTAATTAAACAGCCTGAAAATTTGCTGTTTAGCTTTCATTTAAATGTTGATGTGTATAGAAGAAAAAAGAAGAAAATGTTATTTTTCACTCCATATTGACAAGTTATCCTTTTATTACCTTAATAGAGTAGTCAAGGATACTACTGTCCACATACTACAGAAAACACAATCTCTACTTTAGTGTTTTCCTGAGAGACTGAATGTTTGTATTTGTGGTTTTTGTTTGTTGGGGTTTTTTTTTATTCCTCTACTTTGTTCAATTCCATTTTCTTCTACCATATGCAAAGTATTCTATGGATGACCTGCATGACTACCTTTCCCTTGGAGGAGAGAAAGCCATTTGTCTACTTACCCTGGAGAGGAGAAGCTTTCATCTGTAAATCTGACATCAACTCTCTCTAAAATTCTAACAAGAAATCTCATATGACCACAGTAAACACAGTGAAATATTGAATATTTGCTCTCAGTTTTTCATAATATTCTGTTCTACTTTCATAGTCTCTGACACATGGGATTCCCAGAGACCCATCCAAAATGACCCAAGCCACTCTCCCATTCCACCAAGCTGCAAATGCCTTCTGCTAATCATTTTCCTAGGCATATTTTCCTAAGAGAAATAGAGAAACTGTGAAAGCAAAATGCACATGAGTGAAAAGATTTAAAATAAACAAACAAAACCCACAAACAAACAGAAATCCCTACCACCCTCCCCCCCCATATTTCTTTCCGTTGCTACATCAGAGAGACAAGCTAGGTAAACCATTCATATTTTTATAATTAACTGAAGAAACTTAAACTTTGCTGACCAACCACAAAAGGAAAGGTTTATACTGCTCCTAAGAATACACTGTTTATCAGTGTTGCTCATCTGCCACCTTGGAAGTCCCTGTACTTTCTTTTAGGAATTTATACCTCCCATGTTAGTATTTGCTTTCTTTGAAATCTTAGTCATCATTGTTATTAACAGGCTTACCTGTCTGAAATCTTACCTTTCTTACTTGTCATAGTTATAATCTACAGAATTTCTGACAGATCTTTCTTGCAATCTAGCAGCTGCCCTGTAAGAGCTGAGCCTAGGATCACACAGAGCAGAATATGCAGGAGGAAATAAACATCTTACCCTCTTTCTACTTTTCTTCTTCAGTTTTGCTTTTTTACCCCTCTTCCTCCCTCCCTCTCCTTTCTCTTCCCTCAGCTCTCAGCTGAGCCACAGAAGAATTTAACAAGGATGTAACTTTTATAACTCTTCAAGGACTCTTGCTACTGACCCTGACAATCCTCAGCTGCACCACTAGAAGTCCTACAAGTCAGTCAGAACTTGTCCCTGGCCACGTCTGTTCTTGATGCTGAGAGCAGCACCATCTATATCACTTACATTGAATTTAACTTCTTAAGTGTATCATCTTCAATAACAACAGACCTAGACAATGCCCAAGAGTTTCTGGGTTAACCAAGAGACCTGGGAACAATGACCTCGTTTTGAGCATAAGGCTGTTGAAAATTTTCACAAGAGACACAGTTCATCTAGTCATCTTTTCCCAAGCTTTAACCCTAAGCTCAGGAGCTGAGCTTGAGAGGCAGATACAGGACTGGCATTGATGACTGTTCTTTTTCCTGTCTTTAGCATGAGTCTCAGTGTCTTCAGCCTTCATATTAGCCCAGACATCACTTCAAGCATCAAATCTAATGAGATATATTCTGATATTTTTGTTCTTAATATTTTTACCCAAGGAATTTTAATACTAGCCCATATCTTGACTATAATCCCACATTTTTTTCTCTTTATTTCTCCCTTAATTTCCCTCTTACTCTCTCTCTGTCAAACAAACAAACAAAGAAAGTATATTTTTTTAATAACAATTCTGCAATGCCAGTGTTTGAAATTGTGGAAACCAGGAATATAGTCCTGTTCATTAGTAGTTATTTCATAGGTGATATTTCTTCAATAGTTAATAGATTTTATTTTGTATGTTCCTCAATGTGTTTTATTTTCAGAGATAACACATCTAATGTGTCCTCAATAGATACTTTCACATACTGCATGTGATAACCTATGGATGTGATCTCTCTGGATTTCTGCAAAGCCCTTGACAAACTCCCCCACAATATCCTGTTCACCAAGTTGGAGAGATGTATTTGATGGGTGGATTGTTCTGTGGATAAGGAATTGGCTGGATGGTCTCATCCAGAGGGTGGTGCTCAATGGCTTGAAGTCCAGATGGAGAGCAGTAACAAGTGGTGTCCTTTAGGGGTCCATAGACAGAGAGATTGAGTGCACCATCAGCAAGTTGTCAGACGACACCAAGGTGTGTGGTGTTGTCGATAAGCCAGAGGGATGGGATGTCATACTGAGGAACCTGGCCAAGCCAGAGAGGTGGACCCAGGTGAATCTCATGAGGTTCAACATGAGCAAGTACAGGTTTATGCACCTGGGCTGGAACAATCCTCCCTATCAGTACAGCCTAGGGGATGAGGTGATAGAAAACAGCCCTTCAGGAAAGGACTTGGGGGTGCTCGTGGGTGAGAAACTGGACATGAGCAGGCAGTGTGCACTTGCAGCTGAGAAGGTCAATCACGTTCTGGGTTTCATCAAAAGATGCTTTGCCAGCAGATCTAGAGAGATGATTCTGCCACTTTGCTCTGGTGAGACCTCACCCGGAGTACTGTGTTCAGGTCTCAATATAGGAAGGACATAGACCTGGTGGAGCAGGTCCAGAGGAGGGCCACGAAAATGATCAGGGCGTTGGAGTACCTCTGCTATAAAGACAAGTTTAGGCAGCTGGGGTTGTTCAACCTGGAGAAGAGGAGGCTCCGGGAAGACTGAATAGCAGCCTTCTAGTACCTGGAAGGGGCTACAAGAAGGATGGGGTGAGACTGTTTACAAAGGCCTTTAGTGATAGGGTCAATGGCTTCAAACTAGAAAAGAACAGATTTAGATTGGATGTTAGGAACAGGTTCTTTACTATTAGGGTGGCGGAACACTTGAACTGGTTGCCCAGGGAGGTGGATGGGACCCCATAGCCAGAGATATTCAAAGTGGAGCTTGACGGGGCTCCTGGCAGCCTGCTCTAGTTGAGGATGCCCTGCTTGCTGCCACCTTCAGTGGCAGTTTCAGACTATGACTAGAAAATTTTCCACAGATCTTGAACAGAAAGTAATAGAATGTAGATAAATCACCATTGGGTGTAAAAAGGAAAATAATGATAAAATCTAAACAATCCCATTGGATAGGTTGCAAATGTAAGCTGGTTATGTAGGCCAGCTTTCTCTCTCCTTTCAGCTTCCTCGCTCTGGGAGACACTAACTTGCTTCTGCTTGGCTTTGCTGACTTTGGCTGTGTTCTTCATTGTGGCTGAGTATCCTAACAAAAAATATCCCTTCCTCTTGTCCCTTTGTGTACAGGGGGGTAAGGAGGGGAGCAGGGAAGGGGAAGGTTGTTAGCTCCCCTGGTTTTTGGGCCAGGGCAGTTCTTGTTCTGTTTATAAATTGTAAATATCTATAAATATTGTAAATACCATATATTTTGTACACATTCATTGCATTTCATTGTAGATTGTAGTTTTGCTTGTCAATATAGTTTCTTGGAGTGTGGTGGCAAGATGGTCACCATCACACTCCGATGGATGTGATAATCAAAGTCTCTACCATGGCAAATCCCATCAATAAAAAAGAAACTGTATATTTCTTAGGTACAGTGGGATTTTGGAGACTGCACATTCCTGGATACAGTCAGATTTTGAAACCTCTGTATGATGTGACTAGAAAGAGAAACAGTATCCAGTGGGGTCCTCAGCAACAAGCAGCCTTTGACCAGATAAAGCAAGAAGTAGCCCAAGCAATGGGTTTGGGACCTGTCCAAACTGGTCTGGATGTTAAGGACATTCTGTACATGGCTGCAAATGACAATGGTCCAACCTGGTGCTCATGGCAGAGAGCTTCATGTGAGACATGTGGATGTCCACTTGGTTTCTGGAGTCATGGTTACAAAGGCTCGAAGGCAAATTATACTCCAACTGAGGACGAGATTCTAGCTGCTTATGAAGGAATAAAAGCTGCTTCTGAATTAATTGGAAGTCACAACTTCTTTTAGCTCCAGATTACCAGTTTTGAACTGGATGTTCAAAGGTAAAGGTTCTACACCACATCAAGCCACAGATGCCACATGGTCCAAGTGGATGGCTCTGATAACACAGAGCTCGAATGGGAAATCTTGAAAGACCTGGTCTGGTGGAGGTGATCACCAATTGGCCAGAAGGCACTGACTGTACAAAACCTCCAGAGGAGAGAGTAACTCATGCTGAGGAAGATCCTCCTTACAATGACCTTTCTGATGATGAAAAGAAATATGCTTTATTCACAGATATCTTGTTGGAAACAAGTGGAGATGGAAGTCTGCAGTGTGGAGTTTGCCACACCGAGTTGCAGGGGCAAGAGATGAAGAAGGTGAATCCAGTCAGTTTGCAGAGGTAAAAGCTGTCCAGCTAGCTCTTGACGTAGCTGAACGTCAGAGATGGCCAAAGCTTTATCACTACACTGATTATGGACAGTAGCCAGCGATTTATGGGGTTGGCTAAAGACCTGGAAAAAGAATGTTTGGCAGAGGAAAGGAAAACCTATTTGGGCAGTTGATCTGTGGCAAGTCATTGCTGCTCGCATTGAGAGAATCCCAGTGAAGCTGAGACACATTGATGATCACATACCTAAGAGCAAAGCCACTGAGGAACATCAACACAACTATCAGGCAGATTTAGCTGCGAAAGTTTCTCAAGTAGATACGAACTCTGATCTTGACACCAAGGTGAACTCTTTTTAGCTTGACGGGCTCATGATGTATCCAGACATCAAGGCAGAGATGCAAGCTACCAGTGGGCTCATGACAGATCTATAGACATTTCCATGGATGCTATGACACAAGTCATCCATGACTGTAACATTTGTGCTGCTATTAAGCAGGCAAACAAATCAAGCCCTTGTGGTATGGAGACCAATGGTCCAAGTACAAGTATGGTGAGGCCTGGCAGATTGATTACATCATTCTACTTTGTTCTCGATCTCATAAGCAATATGTGCTGACTATGGAAGAGGCCAGCACTGGATGGCGATTGTGGATGGATCAATGTGAAAATATGGATAGCACTAAGCTGATTTAATTTCAGTACAGCTGGAATTGTGAAGCCATTTTTTTTAGATATTAATGAGCATTCAGTTTTTAGTCATTAGTGCAGTGAATCTACTCTTTGTTATTGCTGCATAAGTAAAAGATAGAACAATACATGTTGTAGAACTGGAGGAAACAATTTATTTTCTTTAATTAAAACTTTATTGATCTTTTTCAACATTGAATTCAGAATTAATTGATGACTAAATTCTAATTTAAACTTAGTTTTGTATGTCTTCAAATACAGTAGTAGGATACTTTATTTAGTTTGATTTTACCCTGTCACTTATTTCCAGAGCAATTAGGACAGTTTTTTTGGTAACAGAGAACCTTCTGTCTTTAGTAAGGTTTCTTGTGGTAAAAACAAAAGCAAGCAAAGAAACAAAACCAAATCCAAACTGATACCTTCCCTCCGGTCTTTGAACTACTGTATCTTTGTGTGTGAAGGTGAAATGAGATCCTAAATCTGTTAGTAGAAGATAATGCTCAGGCCTCAGGCAAAAAATGTAATCTATCATGATGATTATATTTTAGTCCCATTTCCATGGGCACTTCCCCTCAGTTCTAAAGGGAAAATAACTTGAGGTTATCCATTTATCCTGAAGTTTCACTTAACTTAAGAATACTGGAGGCAAAGTACAACTGATGGATAGAGTGGTAGGTTACTGTGACCAGCAGCCAAACACCTACCTGAGTCCTTGCACACTCCTCTTCTTTTGGTAGGACAAGGGAGCAAATGGGAAGAGGGACAAGGAAGCCTGTAAGTCAACACAAAGGCAGTGAGATCATTTGGACTTGATGATCTTAGAGGTCTTTTCCAACCTTAATGATTCTATGATTTACTAATTATTGTTGCAGTCAAAACAGACTTGACACGGTGAAATTAATTAAATTTATTGTAAACTACGATGAGCATTTTGGTTAGTGCACTTTCTATCATGCTTTCTGCTCTTTCTTGAACATGTTTCCCCAGAGGTGCCACTGTCTCGGCTGAGGGGCTCAATGGTGCTTTGTGGTGAGTCTCTTGGAGCCGCATGGAAATGTTTGTGTCTGACATGGGGCAGACCTGGATTTTCTTTAAAGAGGCAACCCTTCCACCCACCTCTACCCCTCATTTCAGCATCATCACACATAGACCCAACAAACAAACAAACCAAAAGAACAACAACAAAAAAAGGAATAAAGAAATCAGCCAAGTTTAGTGGTTGAGTGCAAGAACTAAACTTCTTCACTTCCCTCCACTCCTCCTCCTATCTCCTTTCTCCTCTCTCCTTACCAGAAGATTAAAGAGTGAGGGAAAAACAAAACAAAACAGCACAACAAAACAAAACAAAAAACCACAACAAAATGAGAGTTTTCAGTTGATTTACACAGAATTTTTTACTCCCCTGATACAAAGGTATCAGATTATATCAGTGTATATAGAGAACAGAAGGAAAAGGGAATGTAATACCCATCAAATCCTGTAACAAGCAAAAATGCAGCTGCCCATTCAAGGGCCAGAAAAACCACAGAGTATCCAGTCTCTGCTTTCCAGGGATGTAATGTAGCACAGCCACAAATGCAGTAGTTGTAAAATCATGATTCTGATATTGGGGAATGTTATGTGGTTCAAATGATGACACCAACATCCAGAGATACAGAATAATTGTTGAGACTATGATATTAAACCCCCCTACAATAATTATCTCCATTTACACTAGATATTCAGGCCAGAAATTAATCTATTTCCCTCTTCCCAGCTCTTCCTCTCTCCATCTTGTTCCTTGTGAGAAGGTAATACCTCTGTGTGCATATCATCTGCCTCTGGTGATCTCTGTGAGAATATATTCAGAGCCTTTCAGCATCTGCCATTAGACAACCCCTTTACTTAAGAAAGTTTCACACCTGGGTGAGCACTGTCCAGTATGCTCCTTTGGATGGATCTTTTGTCAATCCTTGGTCTACATGTGGAGTCAACTAGCTACTATAGCTAACTGCCCCTTTGCTGTCCTCCAGTCTGTTTCTTAATTAAAATTTTAATTTTGCTTTATTTTTACTTCCTCAGACATGGTTGTTGGAAAAGAAAAGGAAAAAAAAAGAGGAGCAAAAAGAGCTATAGAACAGCTATAGAATTTGATCTTCAGTGAGAATGTAAATATTTGCATATATGCAAATAACTTGCAAAAAACATTTCAGATGTTTGGTTTGAAGGTTTGAAGAATAAGAACAATAACCAAGATCTCGAGCTAGGTATTTTAGCTTCAATTGCTGTATTTATATATATTTAGAATTCAGAAAAACACAAATACAAAGATCCCCTTGTACAAAATCATCCCCTGGAAGGCCCAGGGGGACCATTGCAGCCTCCTCCATTGTAGTCTACCTGGACTTCAGCAAGGTCTTTGACACCGTCCGCCACACCAAACTCCTGACCAAGCTGGCAGCCCATGGCTTGGACAGGAGCACACTGCACTGGGTTAGGAAATGGCTGGAAGGCCAAGCCCAGAGAGTGGTGGTGAATGGTGCCACATCCGGCTGGCAGCCAGTCACTAGTGGTGTGCCCCAAGGATCAGTGCTGGGCCCCATGCTCTTTAACATCTTTATTGATGATATGGATGAGGGCATTGAGTCCATCATCAGTAAATTTGCAGACAACACCAAGCTGGGGGCAGGAGTTGATCTGCTGGAGGGCAGAGAGGCTTTGCAGAGGGACTTCGACAGGCTGGACAGATGGGCAGAATCCAACGGCATGAGATTGAACACATCCAAGTGCCAGGTTCTGCACATTGGCCACAGCAACTCCATGCAGTGCTACAGGCTGGGGTCAGAGTGGCTGGAGAGCGGCCAGGCAGAGAGGGACCTGGGGGTACTGGTTGATGGGAGGCTGAACATGAGCCTGCAGTGTGCCCAGTCAGCCAAGAAGGCCAATGGCATCCTGGCCTGCATCAGGAACAGTGTGGCCAGCAGGAGCAGGGAGATCATTCTACCCCTGTACACTGTACTGGTTAGGCCACACCCTGAGTACTGTGTCCAGTTCTGGGCCTCTCAGTTTTGGAAAGATGCTTACCTGCTGGAATATGTCCAGAGAAGGGCAATAAAGGTGGTGAGGGGTTTGGAGCACAAGCCCTGTGAGGAGAGGCTGAGGGAGCTGGGGTTGCTTAGCCTGGAAAAGAGGAGGCTCAGGGGAGACCTTATTGCTCTCTACAACTACCTGAAGGGAGGTTGTAGCCAGGCAGAGGTTGGTCTCTTCTCCCAGGCAACCAGAACCAGAACAAGAGGACACAGTCCCAAGCTGCACCAGGGGAGGTTTAGGCTGGAGGTGAGGAGAAAGTTCTTCACGGAGAGAGTCATTCGCCATTGGAATTGGCTGCCCACGGAGGTGGTGGATTCACCATCATTGGAGGTGTTTAGGAGGACACTTGATAGGGTGCTTGGTTGCATGGTTTAGTTGATTTGGTGGGTTGGATGATAGGTTGGATGTGATGATCTCGTAGGTCTCTTCCAACCTGGTCTGGTCTATTCTATTCTATTCTATTCTATTCTATTCTATTCTATTCTATTCTAACAGAATGTTGCAGTACCCATTGGATGGTAAAGCTATGGTTCAAAACAGATTCAAACAGGAACTATTACCAGACCAGATCTTAATCAGAACCTTGGTGGTAGCTGATAGGATAGAGATATAACTTCACCTTAACTAATTATAATGCTATCAATCCACATGTCTTGGAGGAGATTTTAAATGGAAATACAGTACCACCTTAGTCTAATGAGTTAGATGGGAGTCAGGACACATGCAGGTCAACTTTTGTTGTGTAAGCACAGGTAAGCAATCCAGTATCTGAAGGGGGCCTACAAGAAGGCTGGGGAGGGACTTTTCAGACTATCAGGGAGTGATAGGACTAGGGCGAATGGGATGAAGCTGGAGGTGGGGAGATTCAGGCTAGATGTGAGGAGGAAGTTCTTCACCGTGAGGGTGGTGAAGCCCTGGAATGGGTTGTCCAGGGAGGTGGTTGAGGCCCCGTCCCTTGCGGTGTTTAAGACCAGGCTGGATGAGGCTCTGTCCAGCCTGATCTAGGGTAGAGTGTGCCTGCCCATGGCAGGGGGGTTGGAACTAGATGATCTTTGTGGTCCCTTCCAACCCTAACTGAAACTATGAAACTATGAAACTTTTGAGTGATAACTTATTTGTTAATATACCTGCTGAAGATAATCCAACAGAGAGCCACGAGGATGATTAGTGGACTTGAATACCTCCCCTGTGAAGACAGACTTAGAGACCTGAGGCTGTTTAGTCTTGATAAGAGAAGACTGAAAGGGGATCTCATCAATGTGCTTAAATACCTGAGGGATGGGTGTCAAGTGGAGGGGACCAATCTCATTTGGGTGGTGCACAGTAATAACACAAGGAACAATGGGTTCAAGCTTGAACATAGAAGATTTCACCTCAACATGAGGAGAAACTTCTCTACAGTTAGGGTGACAGAGTGCTGGAACAGGCTGCCCAGAAAGGTTATTGAGTCTCACCTTACTGGATGCATTCCTGTGTGGACTACCCTAAGTGATCCTGCTTTGGCAGGGGGGTTGGACCTGATGATCTCTGGAGGTCCCTTCCAACTTCTAATGTACTGTGATTTTGAACTGTGTGGAGTAGAAATCAAGACAAGTATCTGAAGAACCCCTATTTAGAGACAACAGAAGAGGGTGCAAAATAAAATGATAATACTGTTAGTCAAACACAGAGGGCTCTAAAGGGTACTCCAGGAGAGAAAAACAAACACATCAACTTACTCAGACCTTTTATGTGTTCATGAACATTTAAAAGACAGCAAAGGGTAATGTGAACTAATCTAACTCACAAGTTAGAGAAAATATGGAGCAAAAAGTAATCAAATAGGCTCCAGATCTTTTGACAAGCATTGAACAGCTGTAACATTTGAAATAAGTGACCATGTTAAAAATAACATGGTTCTATTTAGTTAAGCTTAGCTGCTTATGTGCAAGAATATCTTTTTAGCAAATGTATAAAGGATTTCTCTAGCACATGCTTGCTAGGTAAGTAGATCTAATTACATTTCTGAAGTGAAAACTGTGGGGAAAAACAATAACAGCCTTCTGAGGTAATCAGAATGATTAGTTCAAAGTGTGAATAGGTTTAACCTTGAGAGAAACCACAGAAGTTTGGAGAAGTCAGAGTAACCTATTCATTCTATTATATAAAAATTGTCAGATTTTCATACTAAGTAACCAAAAAACATCCCAAATATCCCAACAAAAAACACCCAACCAAAAAACCCAAACAAAAAATCCCCAAACAAACCAAAAGGGTAGTTCATGCTGGGGGAAATATATTCAACATAAGAAAGTTTCCTGTACATTTAAGCTTCATGAGTTCATGCTTGTGATGCAAGTACTTTGTGGATAACAAAAGGTAAAATGATGCTAGGTCTAAGTGAAATGGAGAACTATCTGCACATAAACTTTTTCTTTCTTTCTAAGTAATAAAGGGCAACTGAAATTAGAAATATGTTTAATGGTGCAGAAATAATTTGAATGCCACTAAAGGTATGTCCACTTTATTTCTGGCTCAATTTAATTAGCATACTTCATAAATGTATCCTATATCTGAGGATAAGTAAACAAAGTAAACAAAGTAAACTTTGTGCTCATGCAGACTCACATGGTCAATGTAAGAATAAATTGAATCTTTCCATAGAATGGCATAAGGCGGCATAAGAAGATTTGTGTGTGTGTTGAATAAGAAAAAGCACTAATAGGGATTAAGTCTTTTGGGTGGGTGGGGAGGAAGGAAGTAAACCCATGTAAATTTCTCACCTTTAAAGATATTTAGACAGTGTGCTCATGCAGGTCAGAAGGCAAATCATATCCTAGACTGCATCAAGACCAGTGTGGCCAGCAGGGCAAGAGAGCTGATCCAAGGGATGGAACACTTCTGCTATGAGGATAGGCTGAGGAAGCTGGTGTTGTTCAGCCTAAAGGTGGCTCTGGGTGGACCGTTTAGCTTCTTTTATAGGATCCTACAAGAAGGCTGGAGAAGGACTTTTCGTAAGGGTGTCTATCAATAGGAAAAGGGGAATGGTTTTAAGCTGAGGGAGAGTAGGTTTAGAATGGATCACAGGAAAAGGTTCAGCAGTATGAGGGTGGTAGATACTGAAATAGGTTGCCCAAGGAGGTTGTGGATGCCTCCTTCCTGGGGGTGTTCAAGGACAGGCTGGATGAGATCTTGAGCAGCTGTCTGGTTGAGAGGCATCCCTGCCTATGGTGGGGAGGTTGGAGTAGATGATCTCTGGGGTGCCTTCCACCCTAAGCCATTCTATGATTTGATGATTATGTCATTAAATGGAAGTAATTTTCTTTACTTCAAATTTTTTAACAGTTAACTTGTTTTTCAAGGCACTTTTGAATGTACAATAAATATTCAGGTAAAACACATCAGAATGAAAATTTCAAAGGTTTAGACTCCAATAAATAAAGAGTAAATTACCCCTGGATGAGCCTCATTGCCCTTCTCTGTACACACTCTAGCACCTCAATATTTTATAGTGAAGAGCCCAGAACTGAGCACAATACTCGAGGTGTGGCCTCACCAGTGCTGAAGACAGGGAGATCACCTCCCTCTTCCTGCTGGCCACAGTGTTTCTAATACGAGCCAGGACGTTATTGGCTTTTTTGGCCACACAGATACCCTGCTGACTCATATTCAGTTATGAACCAATATCCCCAGGTCCCTCCTCAGGTTGCAATTCATACAATTAGCTTTGCCCTATTGGTCTAATCTGACCAGATCCCATTGTGAATCTTCCCTACCCTCTAGCAGATCAGCATAGCCACCCATCTTGGTGCCATCTGCAAACTTACTGAGAGTGAACTCAATCCACTCATCCAGATAATTGATAAGATATCAAAGAGGACAGGTCCCAATACTGAACCGTGGGGGACACTACTAGTGACTGGGTACAGGCCAGATTTAACTCCACCACGACTCCTTAGACCCAGACATCCAACCAGTTATTTATCCAGTGCAGAGTACACTTATCCAAGCCTTGTGCCATGAGTTTCTGAAGGAGAATGTAGCTGCGAAAGTGGTACTCTGATACTACTCTGCTATAGTTCCCTTCTCTGGGAAATTCATTATCTAAACCAAGTATTATTAATCTTTGGATTTTCATTTTAAGAGTTTTAAAATGAGAAAAAACCCAACCAACCAACAACAACAAAAACTACCCACAACAAAGGGTTTTATAGGAAAACTCATCAATTTGTCTAAAAAACTCTTCCTCCCAATTTTCTTTGGTCTGCCAAAGTAACAGCTTGACAGATACTTCCAGAATTCTAAACTGTCTCTACTGCACTATTAAGTTCAACTAAATCCAAACATTATTTTCCTATTCTTTAAGATACTACAGTTATCAGGAGAGTAATGCTACCATGAAAGAAAAACACGAGGTGTTCAATAAGAACAAAAGCTGTCAAAAGCATTTTTAGTTGCTTAGCATTTCTTCTATGACTGAATTAAATCTTCAGACTTTTTAAGGGAAAGCAATTAAGTGTGGTGGTGTTCTTACACCAGAAGGGGCTGAAGACAAAACAGTTACTGAAATCTTTGTAAATTGTTTTGTAGCATAGTTGCAAAAAAACCCCTAAACTTAAAAGTACTTAAAAAGTTTCACAGTAAGATTATTTTGCTGAAAGGATAAATTCTAAATAATTTACTCACAATCACTTTGAAAGCATTATGTATGACACATTCTGTTCTGTGCTGTTGCATTGCACAATCTTTCCTTGCCTGTCAAAAGAGAAAGATGAATAATTTTTTAGAGGACTAGGATTTGTTTCTATGATATTGTATCATGGAAGCATTGCAGTGTCCTTTTAAGATAAGAAGGCTACATTGCCTCTATGTCTAACATGCAATACATGGTACACCATAAAATTCAGCTGCTCAAGTGCAGCAAAAGAGTAGGATGCAGTGTACCACCTGACCTAGTGAATTCCACTTTCTAAATGTGGAAAATAAAAAGGCATGACTGCTAGCTGGATTACCTTAGTAGTATTATAATAAATACGTATATTACTATATGAGTGGTTGCATATTATTTATTTGACAAAAGCTGAATTCCAGATATCAGTTTATTCTCATGTAAGAAAAAGGCATATAGGTATCTCAGACTTTGATAATTTAGTGTCCTAGTGTACAAAAACTTGCAACAGATTTCCTCAACAACTTGATGAGAGTGAAACAATGAATGACCAGAATACATCTTTTTAGCTTTTGATTATGACTCAAATGTTTGTATATGAGTACATAGTACTATTGTCATCCAGCACTCGAAGACTAGAGATAACTTACCACATGAAATAAGTAGATTGTAATATGAAAAATGTTTCAAAATTCTCTGAAAAAAACCTGTCTCTACTTTCCTGCTTAAATGCCTTCTAGAAGGCAGCTGTCAAGTATTGAGAGGCTTTTTGATAGTCCAAAGGTAATTAGTAACTTCAAAGAAAAGCAGAGCAAGAGAACGTGAATGGAAACTTTAAACTGAAGTTTTAGGTGGGTTGGATTGGTTGATGGGTTGGACGCGATGATCTTGAAGGTCTCTTCCAACCTGGTGTATTGTATTGTATTGTATTGTATTGAAGTCTTAATGTTATGATACATATTGTGTTAGTGTATTATCCTTGTAATAATTTTCAATGTAAAGCCAGTTAATATCTTAAAAGGACTGTGAAAATTAAGTTTATGTCCTAGTAAGAAGCTCTTATTTAAAAAAAATAATAATCTATAATAATATAAATTTTTTTCTTGGTGCAATATGAAAATTTTAATATCTGTTCTATCTCTTCATCTCAAGGCAAATCCCAGCAAACTTTCTACATGTAAATACACTAAATTTTAATTTTTTTCCTGGCATTTTCTGAAAAGTCTTGGAAGCTCTTGCTCTGTGCTTTTTAGCCATGAATTAAGAAAGAGAATACAGTAACTATTCTACACAATTTATCTATTTTTTTGTGTAAGAAATGTTTCTTCAGTTTACTGTGGATAAACATGTTATTTTTTTAAATTAGGGGATTTCCATTAGCTTTATTTTGGTGAGTGCTTTGTTTTATTTAAAGAATGTTCCACATAGTTATAAATAAATTTCATATAAATTAGATTTGTCTACATTTGCTTAATAACACTGCTCATGAAGGTCTTGCCCTGGCTTAGGCCCAGCTGGAAGCTAAGCACCACATAGGCATTCATTCACTGCTCTCCCTTATTGCAGGATAGACAGGAGAATTAATAAAAGTAAACCTTTTGGACTCAGATAATAATAGTTTAATAACTGAAGTTATTACTATTACTGGTAGTAATAGTGAGTGTAATGAAAAACAATATAAGAAAAAGAGAGAGAAATAAAACCTAAGAAAAAAAACACAACTTATGCATAATACAATTCCTCATCACCACTAACAAATGTCCAGCGAGTTTCCCAACAGTGATCAGCTTCTCCCAGCCAATTCCTCCCAGTTTATATATTGAGCACAATGTCCTATAGTATGGAATATCCCTTTGGCTAGTTTGGATCAGCTGTCTTGTCTCTGGTCCTCACCAGCATCTTGAGCACTTCCTCATTGTCAGGAAAGTGATAGATCCTTTGCTTAGGATAAGCACTGCTTCACAACAACTTAAATATCAGCATATTATCAATATTGTTCTCATACTAAATCCAAACCACAGCACTGTACCAGCTACTAGGAAGAGAATTAACTATCTCAGCTGAAAACAAGACTGAATTGAATAACTGATTTTATCTTGTGATGATTAATGCAGCTTCTGCTTTTGTATTGAAACTGATAGAGAAATATAGTAGAGGGACGATTACTTAAAGAAAAAGAAAAAAAAGCCAGATTTAAAGTAGTTAAAATTCTACTCTATGATACCACATTTTATGTTGAACACACCTGTGAGGCATAAAGCTGTTTTTCCACATAAGATGAAAAATCAGTCTCCCATGGCTACATAACAACTGAAGACTTTTATCCTACTTTTTCTTTCTTGTAAGACAACACATGAAAGTGCCTGCCAAGAAGAGACACATATATCACTAGCAGAAGACCGTGGTCTCTTATGATGTAGTTATATGCCCTGCAGTTTAAATATGGGGGGAGTTAGTGAATAGATATGTGGCAACTTTAGGAGACAGCCAGTTTCCATAAGAACAGTACATTGGATCACTGGAGCCAATCTCTTTTGTTATTCAAGTCATCATCTTTTTTTTTCCCATGTTTTTTTCTCCTATCCCTAGGAAGGAGGCATAAAGAGAGAGAATGGGAGAACCAGAACTAGTGAGAATTTTCAAAAAAACCCCAAGCTATCCTCTCTAAAATTCCAGAAACTAGACTTCTTGCCATATTTTATAGTGCAGTTTCATTCTAGAAGATTTTATAACAGAATGGATAATTGTTTGCTCTCTCTCTGTTCATGCAATTGTTCTTGCCTCTTTATTAGTTTTGACCACAGCCTTAACCCATAGGAGGAAGGGATTTTTAATAATTTTGTTTACTAGTGTTCTAATTACTTATATATAGTATTCAGATTTTCCCAGTTCCTTCTTTTCTCACCAATATGAATATTAACCCTCAACAGTAACAGTCACAGGAGAGTGGGGACAGAGGGGACTGGCTCCCCCATGTCAAGGCCATCCTGACCTCCTGAGAGAGACTTCCCTTGTCCCTATTGCAGACAGGGTTCCACAGGGCAGGAGACAGAGAAGTAGGAGAGAGGGATGTAATAACTTTTTGGGATCCATAACTCACTAGTTAATTAATAAAAAGAGGCATCTCCAGAGGATGACTCCACTCAACAAATATTTCCTCTTGAGGTTGCCCCAGCTGATCAGTAAACACAATATTTAAGCTGCAAACAACTGAAATACTTGATGACCCTGGCATAAGTGTGTTCAGCAGGTAACACCACTTCAAAGTATTCCTCAGACTCCTGTGATGTGACCTAGTGTCTCAAAGAACAAACTGTAGCTTCCCAGGAGAAATGTCCACTTGAATCACATCTGTCTCTTTGACTAGTTTGGGAATTTTGAAAAATTCAAGATCATTTTTATCATTTGCAGGGAATTTACACCAGTTTTCTTCCTAGATCAGTGAAGATGTTGGAATATCTTTGCTCAAATCCAAGGAAAACTCAGCCACTCGCTCAAATTCATGTCCATGTCTGAACCCTTGAGTCAGAAGAGTTTTGCAGCTGGACCACGAGATGATCAGAGCTCAGAGTGAGACCTGGTCAAGTTAAGGGCTTCAGCATGTTATTTCAAGGTTGGAAGATGAGCTGCAGGACAGCCTGGGAGACAAATCTAACTTTGCAATACAGAAACTTCTGAGAAGCAGCAGAAGAGAAAAAGCAAACTGGCTGTCAGTGTCTCCTGTCTATAACTCTGCTTGCTTATGATTTTTTTTTCTTCTTTTATCAAAGTCAAATTTCTTCAGCTTAGGGATAATGAAGAAACCACACATGGTATAGGAAAAAGAGATCAGAACAATTAATGTAATTATAAAATGGTAATGCAAGAATTCATATTGCAAAAAGTTTCATTATTGTCTGCTTATCAAATTATCTCCGAGGCAAAACAATGTCAGCAAAAGAGAAAAGAGGAAAAAAACAACCTATACTTAACAGTGAGTATAACTGTCCTTGTCTCTGTGCAACAAGAGATGCAAATTTTTATGGCAGCTAGAATCTCTGTGTTTTTTTTCTAAAATTGACAACCTGCAATTTTGTTATTTTTTCTTTTTTGACAGAATCTGAGGTGGACTCTCAGCGTCAGTGACGGAAAAGGAAAAAACCTCGTGATCTGGATGAGGGCATTGAGTCCATCATCAGTAAATTTGCGGACGACACCAAGCTGGGGGCAGGAGTTGATCTGCTGGAGGGCAGAGAGGCTTTGCAGAGGGACCTCGACAGGCTGGACAGATGGGCAGAATCCAACGGCATGAGATTGAACACATCAAGTGCCGGGTTCTGCACATTGGCCACAACAACCCCATGCAGTGCTACAGGCTGGGGTCAGAGTGGCTGGAGAGCGGCCAGGCAGAGAGGGACCTGGGGGTGCTGGTTGATTGTAGGCTGAACATGAGCCTGCAGTGTGCCCAGGCAGCCAAGAAGGCCAATGGCATCCTGGCCTGCATCAGAAACAGTGTGGCCAGCAGGAGCAGGGAGGTCATTCTGCCCCTGTACACTGCACTGGTTAGGCCACACCTGGAGTCCTGTGTCCAGTTCTGGGCCCCTCAGTTTAGGAAAGATGTTGTCTTACTGGAGCGTGTCCAGAGAAGGGCAACAAAGTTGGTGAGGGGTTTGGAAGATAAGCCCTATGAGGAGAGGCTGAGGGAGCTGGGGTTGCTTAGCCTGGAGAGGAGGAGACTCAGGGGTGACCTTATTGCTCTCTACAACTACCTGAAGGGAGGTTGTAGCCAGGCAGAGGTTGGTCTCTTCTCCCAGGCAGCCAGTACCAGAACAAGAGGACACAGTCTCAGGCTGCGCCAGGGCAGGTTTAGACTGGATGTTAGGAAGAAGTTCTATATAGAGAGAGTGATTGCCCACTGGAATTGGCTGCCCATGGAGGTGGTGGAGTCACCTTCATTGGAGGTGTTCAAGAAGAGGCTTGATGGGGTGCTTGGTGCCACGGTTTAGTTGTTTAGTTGTTTAGGTGGGTTGTATTGTATTGTAATGTATTGTATTGTATTGTAATGTATTGTATTGTATTGTATTGTATTGTATTGTATTGTATTGTATTGAGGCGGGTTGGATTGGTTGATAGGTTGGACGCAATGATCTTGAAGGTCTCTTCCAACCTGGTGTATTGTATTGCATTATAAATTAGGAAGGCTCCAATACCCACAATTCATAGCTTTGAGAAACTCCAAGAATAAGCAATTACACTGGGATTTGATATAGTATGTCTGTTACAGGTATTAGAAGGAGAAGGAAAATTGTATGGAGTCTGGGATCTTAATAATAAGCTGTTTCAGTTCTACTTGAGCTCTGCTTCCAACAGGTTTCAGGCACATGAAATTCAGGGAACTGAGATCTTGTCCTGGGTTTAGTTTCATTACTCAAAAAATAATAACTCAAACAAACATGTAACAATGCAGCACACACAGCCTGCACTGACTTTGCACACTGAGCCTCGGAATTTGATACGCTTATTATTTTCTACCATTGTTATCAAAATATTTGAACCATGAAACCAAGGTCATAAAAAACAGTAGTTGATCTAAAGAAACAACTGCAGCTTCAAATGAAGCATCTAAGCAATTTTCTCAGCTCTCATTTGACCATTATTTTTACAGGTGGATTTTTAATAGACTGAGAGCTAGTGCTAAAGTAGTGTGCTGTGCTTTCAGCCAAAGAACACATCAGTGCTGGCACAGATTTCATGAACCTGAAGAGTTCAGATACACATCTAACTCCCAGACCCTAGTCTCTTCTCCCTTCATCCTTTCTTATTAAATTGAATATTGGTTTAATACCTTCATAAGTAATCTGGATGTTGGGATCAAGAGCACCCTGATGAAGTTTGAAGATAACACCAAAATGGGTGGGGAGGCTGACACTCCAGAAGGGAAAGCCACCCTCCAGGAAGACCTGGACAGGCTGAAGGAGTGGGCCAGCAAAAACTTTATGAAGTTCAAAAAGGGGATAAATGTAAGGTCTCGCACCTGGGAATACAAAATCCAGGAGTGCAGCTCAGACTAGGATCCCCCTGGCTGAAGAGCAACCTTATGGAAAGGGAACTCGGGGTCTTGGTGGATAATAAGTTCACCATGAGTGGTCAGTGTTGGGGCCCCATCCTATTCAATATCTTTATTGATGATCTGGATGAGGGCATTCAGTCCATCATCAGTAAATTTGCAGACAACACCAAGTTGGGAGCAGACGTTGATCTGTTAGAGGGTAGAAGAGCTCTGCAGAAGGACCTTGACAGGCTGGATAGATGAGCAGAGTCCAATGGCATGAGATTTAACACATCTAAGTGCTGTGTTCTACACATTGGCCACAACAACCCCATGCAGTTCTACAGGCTGGGGTCTGAGTGGCTGGAGAGCACCAAACAGAAAGGGACCTGGGAGCAGTGGTTGACAGCTGGCTGAACATGAGCCAGCAGTGTGCCCAGGCGGCCAAGAAGGCATCCTGGTCTTTATCAGGAATAGTGCAGACAGCAGAAGCAGGGATGTCATTGTGCCACTGTACTCAGCACTGGTTAGGCCACACCTTGAGTCCTGTGTCCAGTTCTGGGCCCCTCAGTTTTGGAAAGATGCTGACCTCCTGGAATGTCCAGAGAAGAGCAACAAATCTGGGGAGGGGTTTGGAGCACAAGCCCTATGAGGAGAGGCTGAGGGAGCTGGGATTACTTAGCCTGGAGGAGAGAAGGCTCAGGGGAGACTTTATTGCTGTCTACAACTACCTGAAGGGAGGTTGTAGCCAGGTGGGGGTTGGTCTCTTCTCCCAGGCAACCTGTGACAGAATGAGAAGACACAGTCTCAAGCTGTACCAGGGAAGGTTTAGGCTGGATGTTAGGAAAAAATTCTACACCGAAAGAGTGATTGGCCGTTGGAATGGGCTGCCCAGGGAGGTGGTGGAGTCACCATCCCTGGAGGTGTTTAAAAAGAGACTGGATGTGGAACTTAGTGCCATGGTTTAGTTGATTAGATGGTGTTGGATGATAGGTTGGACATGATGATCTTGAAGGTCTTTTCCAACTGGTTAATTCTGTACTCTGTATTCTGTGTGCTGCAGCAGCTAAGGTCAACAGGATGCTTGGTTACCTCAACAAGGGTATTACCAGCAGAGATTGTCCCACTCTGCTCAGGACTTATCAGATCACATCTGGAGTACTGCATTCAGTTTTGGGCCCTGCTATACAGAATGGATGTGGACAGGCTGGAAAGTGTCCATGAGTGTGATTAAAGGACTGACTAGAAGACCTGCCATGTGAGGTTTGTTCATCCTTGAGAAGAGAAAGCTTAGGACAGACCTTATTACCACATACCAGTATATAAAGGGTGGCTATCAGAACAATGGAGACTCACTTTTTACAAGGAATCACATGGAAAAGACACAGGATAATGAGTACAAGCTAATCCTGGGGAGATTCCTATTGGAATCCAGAAGAAAAATGTTCACAATAGGAACAGTTAGACATTAAAATAATCTCCCAAGAGATTATTCAATTTCAAGACTTAGCTTTACAAAGTGCTGGTCCATCTTGTTTAAATTACACTGTCAGCTAGAAAGGTTGAAACGGATGATCTTTGGTGTCCCTTCCAACCTGGCATTCTGTAATTCTGTGTGAAGTTACATATTTATTTGAAAAGTAAGATCTTTTTTGTACTGGTAGCAGCAAAGACCACAGTGCAGACACAGGGACACTGGAGTGAAATATTGCACTGCCATGGCCTAATGCCTTAGGAATATTTACCTCTTCTGATGGAGAAGATACTGTTTACATAGCTATGTCACATTTATTCCTGTTCCTCTTTGGGTATCATAGGCAGATTATTTCTACAGATACTTTAAAAAGCCTTAGAAATTTATTATAGAAATGCAATCTGGTAATCCCTAGAATGATTATAGAAGAAGAGATAGGTACCTTGAATAAGCACTTCTGAACAGTAAAATAGCCCAAAGAAAAAGCAAAGATTATATATGTTTTACACTTTTCTAAGTAAAATAAGTATTTCACTATCAACTGAAAGAAATTACTGCCATTTCTCTTTTAAAGCTCTATATGAGGATCACAAATCTGTTAAAAAGGAAATACATATTAATTCTTGTAAAAATAATATGGATAAAAATATGTACAATTTCACAAGCCTGAGAGATTTTAGCCTAACACCTGTACCTTCCTTCCTGGAGTTGTATGGAATTCTGTGAACCCACTATAGAATCACATGGCCTGTACCTGCTACTTGGTGTTTTGTTGTATTTTTTTTATTTTGTTGTTTAGAGTTTCCCACTCTTAAAATTTTTCATTTATTTGTTTTTCCTTAAGAAAAAACTTTGTAGAAATGTATATCAAGGAATCATAGAATGGTTTGGATTGAAAGGAACATCTCCTATTAGACTAGGCTACTCAAGGTCTTGTCCAACTTATGAACACTTCAATGATTAAAGCCTTCACAAATTCCTTGGACAACCCATTACAGTGCCTCACTATGCTCATGGTGAAGAACTTCTTCCTAGTGTCTAATTTAAATCTAGTTTCTTCCAGTTTCAAGCCATTACCTATTGTCGTGTCACTACATGCCTTTGTAAAAAATCCCTAACCATCTATCATTCAGGCCACCTTCAAATACTGACAGGCTTTTTATAAGGTCTCCTTGGAGCTTTCTCTTCTTCAGGTTGAATAACCTAAACTCTCTCAGCCTTCTTTCACAGAAGAGGCATTTGACCCCTTTGATTATTTTGTGGCCCTCCTCTGGGCCTGCTCTAACAATTCCATGTTCTTCTTGTGTTGGGGACTCCAGAACTGGACACAATATTCCAGGTAGGTTCTCATGAGAGCAGAGTAAATGGGGAGAATCACTTCCCTCAACCTTCTGGCCATTCATCTCGATACAGCCCAGAATCAGGTTGCCTTTCTGGCCTGAAAGCACACATGTTGAGCTCTTCATCAATCAGCACTCCCAACTCCTTCTGCTCAGGATATCTTCCTATTAATTCTCTGCCCAACGTGTATTTATGCCTGCTCCAACCTGTGAGCTTTCCAGACACAGGTGAGACTGTACTTCCCCAGACCCTTCTTGTCTTTTTTGGAAGTGTGGGTTGTGTTTCTTCTTTTCACCAGTTTGCTTTGACTTTTCAAATATGATGGAAAGCAGATTAGCAATTTCATCTGCTAGCTCATTCAAGACCTATGGATGGATGTTGTTAGGTCCTATGGACTTGTGCACCTTGAGATTCTTTAGGCAGTCTCAAACTTGATCTTTACTTATAGTGGGAGGTCTTACATTTTTCCAGATTTCACCTTGTGTAACTTGGGTGGAGCGTTTAGAGTCCTTGCTGGTGAGGACAGGCAAAGAATTTGTTGAGTAGCTCAGTCTTCTCCTTAGCCTGGGTGAACAGATTCCCTGTTTCCTTTCAGGGAAGGTCCACATCTTCCCTAGTCTTTACTTCATCATTTGATTATATGTACTTGCAGACATCTATTTGTGTCCACAGGTATTTAACTGATAAAGTAATAGTTTAACCTGATCTTGAAATCTTTAAATAATGTGGGATTTCTGTTTTATTTTGGGTTGGATTGGGGTTTTCAGTTGTTGAAAGGCTTTCAAATTGCAACTTAATTGACTGGATGCAGTACCCTGAGACTGATCCAATGTTTATACTTAAGTACATGAGCTCTTTTTCTGTAGGAATCAGGATGGCCTATTTTTGTCTCATTCCAAATATGGAGGAAGTTAGAATGGGGAGATAAGAAGTGTCTCTTGGAGTTAGGCTATAGCATTTTCCAAAAAGTAAAAAGACCTTATGAGATTAAATAAACCCAGATAACATTTTTTTATAAGAATAGAAAACAGCTGAAAATGTATAATTTATAATTCATACATGGAACTGCGTTTCTTCTTTTTTTATCAAGGAACAAATATTCTTGTCTGTATAGATCACAAACACAACTCCAATGTGAACAGCACGGAAAGATCCATGGAGACTTCAAAACCTTGGACTAAAATATTATGAACTGCAAAAATAAGGAGGAAAACATGAGGCAAATGAAACTGAATACCAGTGTCAGGCCCAGAAATACTTCTTTAAGGACACATCCTTAATATAAACTGAGGAGCATGTTTCATCTTTAATTAAGTCTCTCATTGTATACATGACTTTTGCAGCATTGCCTCTGGATGATGGTGCAGTGACCTTTGTTGTTTATCAGGCTTTTTAATGTCATCACTAAGAAATATTTTCTGTTGGATCTTTTTTGGGAGCAAGAGTTTTCATATCGTACTCCATACCATAACTCCAAATCTACGCATGCTACCATCTAAATTAAGTTTTAAAATAAGGTTTTTTAATTAATCAGTGAATGAAAGAGTAGAAGAAATTGTCTCTTTGCCTTTCTGAACTGTAAAATAGCACTAAGGTTTCTTTAATCAGTATCAGCTAGACACCATATAGACACCAGTTCCACAGAGATGTGATGTATAGGTAATGCTTTCCACATATTCCCCCCAAGAAAAAGAATTCACAGAATCACAGAGTATATCTGGATGAAAGAGACCTCAGAGATGATCCAGTCTGACCCTTGACCCAGTACTGAAGGGTCAACAATAAACCATACCCTTAATCGCCAAGTCTACATGCCAATTGAACATCTCCAGGGACTGTGACTCCACCCCTGCTCTGGGAAAGACCATTCCAATATTTGATAACTCTTTAAGTGAAGAAGTATTTCCTAACACCTGTCTTAAACCTCCCCTGGTACAGTTGGTAACAAGTTCCTCTAGTCCTGTTGCTTGTCATCAATGAGAAGAGACCGGCCCCCTCCTCGCTCCAAACTTCATTCAGGTAGTTGAAGAAGGTGATAAGGTCTCACTTCAGGCTCCTCTTCTCTAGACTGAACAATCCCAGCTCCCTCAGAAGCCCCTTTGAATGTCATGTGCTCCAGGCCCTTTACAGGCCTACTTGCCCTTCTCTGAACACACTCTAGCACTCTAATATCCTTCTTATAATGAGGGCCCCAGAACCGAACACAGTGAGGTGAGGTGTGGCCTCACCAGCACTGAGTACAGGGGGATGATCACCTCCTGTTCCTGCTGGCTACTGTGTTCCTAAATACTAGCCAGGATGCATTGGATTTTTTGCCACATTGGCACCCTGTTGACTCATTCTCAGTCAACTATCAGCCAGTTCCCCCAGGTCCCTCTCCAAGTTGCAGCTTTCCAACCACACATCCCCAAGTCTGTAGCTTACCATGGGGTTGTTGTGGCCCAGGTGGCAGACTTAGCCTTGTTAAACTTCATATAGCTGACCTGTCCAGATCCCACTCTCAATCTTCCCTACCCTCTAGCAGGTCAACTCAACCACCCAGTTTGCTGCTAATTTACTGTGAGTGCATTCAATCCTCTCATCCAGATAATTAATAAAGATATTAAAAAGGACAGGCACCAGTCCTGAGCCCTGGGGAACACCACTAGTGACTGAGCACCAACCAGACTTATCTCCATTCACCACTATTCTTTGGGCCTGGTTAGCCAGCCAGTAATTTATGCAGTGCAGAGTGTACTTATCCAAGCCTTGTGCCATGAGTTTCTGAAGGGGAATGCTGTGGGAGACAACTTTACTAAAGTCCAGGTAGATAATGTCCACAACACTTCCCTCATCCACTAGGCAGTTCATCTTGCTGTAGGAGATTAGACAGGATCTGCCTTTCATGAACCCATGCTGACTGGGCCTGATTGCCTGATCACCTTGTATATGCAGTGTGATGGCACTCAGGATGACCTGCTCTATAACCTTTCCTGGCACCAAGGTTGGACTGACAGGCCTGTAGTTCCCTAGATCATCCTTTTGGCCCTTCTTGTAGATGAACATCACATCTGCTAGCCTCCAGTCAACTGGGACTTCGCTGTTTAGCCAGGGCTGTTGGCAAGTAATGGTGATTGGCTTGGTGAGAACATCTGCCAACTCCTTAAGTACTCTTGGGTGGATCACATCTGAGAGAGAGAGAAAGCAGAGACCTGAACATGAGTCAGCATCTCTCACGTGTACACCTGAGAAGGTGATGTGGCTGGGGGCATTGCCGAGGAAAACTAAGTTTAAATTTCCTGTGTTTTCCTCTCTACATTCCCCTGCAAGAGCCTTGTACACTTCCTGAATTTCCTGTCCGTTCTTTCATTAGAAATAGATTTTCCTTTTCTTCCTGAGTTCTACCCAAAGCTCTCTACTTAGGCAGGCCAGTCTTCTAGCCCACTGGCTCATTTTAAAATGCATGAGAACAAATTGTTCCTATGCCTTGAAGACTTCCCTCCTGAAGAATATCCAGTCTTCCTGGAGTCCCTTTTCCTTCAGTACTACCTCCCAGAAGATGGCATCAACTAGTCTCCTAAACAGGTCAAAGTCTGCCTTCCAGAATTCCAAAGATGTGGTTCTATTGACTCCCCCCCCTAACTTCACTAAGAATTGAAAACTCCACCATCTCGTGGTCACTTTGTCCAAGACAGGCACCAACGTTTTTGTCTCCTAGTAGTCCTTTGTTTATAAGCAACAAATCTAATAAATAGTCATCTGTCACAGTCCAATGATGGGCAGTTTGGCAGAAGTTAAAGCCCCTTGTGTTTCACCTGCTGCTTAACTTCTGACTGACGCCTAGTTGGACATTTAATGTGACTAACTTTTACATTCTCAGGAACAGAATTAAGACTCAAAATGTAATCAAGTGCCTAAAAGGGTTTATTAACAGACTGCAAAATGGATACCACGGTAGTTGAGCGGTGATGATGCAACAGGGGAGGGAGCAGGTCCAGGTGGGACAATGTCTCTTTCTCAGGTGCACACTAGGACAGGTGCAGGAGGCACACAGGAAAGGCAGGCAGTGGCTTTTCATGGCAGGCAGACACACATGTCCTTCTCCCGAATAGGCAGCAGCATGCAGTTCCGCCAAGAAGCAACAGGTAGTCTTCCAAGCAGCCACTTCCCACACCTTGCCTCCAAGAAATTGCTACCTGTCCTGACTGGTTGGCAGACTGCAGGCCTAAACCATCTCCATGGCTTTCAAGCCTGCCTGTCACTATGGCTTCAAAACCTGCCCCAGGTGTTTCGGCCACCTTCCCTGCCAGGAAGTCCTAGAGTCCTAAGATCCCACCAGGCCCCTTACTTGATCCCAGGGAGCCAAAGTGCCAAGCTTCCTTATGCCAAACCATTACCCCTAATGACTTCCTCAACAATGCTGAGCCACATTCATATTTCAGTACCTTGCAACATCCCTCACTGGCTCATTCACCAGCTGTGTTAGGAAGTTATCTTCCATGCTCTCCAAGAACGCCTGGGACTGCTTCCTACCTGCTGTGTTGTATTTCCAGCAGATATCTGGTAAGTTGAAGTCCTGCACAAGAACAAAAGATAGTGAATCTGAGACCTTTCCCAGACACCATCAACCTCCTCATCCTGGTGGGGTGATCTGCCTTGTTGGCCTTTTCCCTAATTCTTATGCACAAGTACTTAACCCTATTATCACCTTCATTGTCATGCTTGAGAGAGTCAAGACCTTCCCGAACATACAGGGACACCTCATTGCCTCTCCTTCTGGACCTGTCCCTTCTGAAGAGCCTATAGCCATAGAACACACAACTCCAGCTATGGGATTCATCCCACCATGTTTCTGTCAGGGCAATAACAGCTTGATTTTCCTGCTGGATGATAGCTTTGAGCTCTTGCTTATTACCCATGCTCTGTGCATTGCCAGGGATACGCTTCAATTAAGGCACTTTGGTTTTGTGGGGTATGGGTCTAATCCCTCCTTGATCTCTCTCAGGCACTACCTTGAATCCTATCTAATCAACAGACCTTGCATCTGCCTTATCACATAGCACACTGTCCCCTACCTCCCCTGTGATAGCAGTGGAACCATTGCACTGTGCCACAATTGTTCCAGGCTTGTCTCCAGTGAGCCTGGTCCTTCTGTGCCCCCAATATGGGGGCAAAGCCCCATCAATGACCCCAGCCAACTCTAGGGAAGGAAGAAGATGAAACATTGTCTACTGTGTTTCTGGGTCAGCAATTGAAAAGCAGACTGCTTTCTTTCAGCTATTACGTTTTTTTCTGCTCCTTTCCTTTCTAACTTTAGATTATGGAAGAAGAAAACCACAACTGAATATGAAATTCCTACATTTGCTGTCTTATGTTCAATTACAATGTTTTGGTAAATTCATAGAGATTCTACATATATTTAAAATATTTTGACACCTTGCTTATGTATAAACTTGCATACACAACAAAATTGGGTTTATATATGGAACATTCTATCAGTAAGGAAGGATTTTCCTCAAAGTCTACAGACTAGAAGCCAGATTTTCTGTTAGAGATTGTTTTTTCCCTCTAATTGGGGAATAATAGTCAGTCTTTCATAAACAGTAATTATTTCCTCTTGAGTAATCAGAGCAAATATACAAAGCATACGACATGTGAAACATAGACTATTCAGAGCAGTTAAGCACACATTGCTCTGACTTCCAGCTACCCATGAATTCTTTGCAATTAGCAAAACACCCGAGGTTCTTTTTTGTAGTCTCTAATTTGGCTTTCAGCTCCCATTAATGCTTTGCAAAAAGTTTGAAACTGCAACATAACAAAATCTAGTTTATGTAAAACTGTTGGACCTACAGAAATACAGCTGTTATATATTTTATATGGTTTAAAGTTTACATAACAGCTTTTCTGCTGGATGCTGCTTCAAAGCATTTTTGTTCTGGATAGATTACATTGCCTATGTGCTGGTATTGATAATATCAAAGCAAGGGCAATGAATGGCAGCTGAGGCATAGGAAGTTCCATGGAAGAATTATGTCACTGTGAGGGTGACTTAATACTGGAACAGGCTGCCCAGGGGGATTGTGGAGTCTCCCTCATTGGAGATATTCAAGACCTGCCTGGATGAGTTCCTGTGTGGCCTGGTATAGGTGATCCTGCTTTGGCATGGGGGGTTAGACTAGATGATCTCTCAAGGTGCCTTCCAGTCCCTAATATTCTGTGATTCTGTGATTGTACTATCACACAGCTATTAATCATAGATACATGAGTTTTGTGACAGGCTTGCACGTTGTCTAGATCTTTTAATCTGGATATGCCTGCTTCTCTGTCAAAGTACATCAGAAACACTGAAAGAGCTTCTAATCTTGAATACACTGATTTATAAGAAAACAAAACCAAACCCCCTCTTAGAAAAAAAAATATCCTAAGGTCTTTAGAACAAACTTTTAGCATGGAGAAAATTAGATATTGTCAAGATAGACTACAATATGAAGGGCATGTTAAAAATTTCACTGGCCTTTTGAATGACACCTCTTTGTTTTAAACTGTATGTACACCATCAAAAAAAGAAATTATGACTGCACTCTCTGCTTTTGTATACATACATGTACACACATGCACATATATTCATGTGTACACATGCACATATATACACACATATATATAAATAAAATGTGGGGATTTTGAATGAAGCAGCATTCATATGATGAAGTAAATACAGTACAGTGTTAGAATGCAAGATGCCATTTTGTATAAAAAGTAAAAGATTAATGCATGCCTATAATCAAACTGCAGGAGTTTGGTGTTTGAGAAGGAGCATTTGGGTGTGGGATTTTTTGGATCAGGTCAATTCTGGTTAATGACACTAAGGCTTACTGACTGTGTCAGAAAGATTTTAAGCTATTTAAGTTGATACTGCTAAGTTCTTCTATTCTGCAGTTTGTATGTGTACATGTGCATATATTTGTACTTTTAATTATCTGTTGCAATAGTTTTAATCTACCTATCTTATAAACTGTTATATAAGAATAATTCAGGTACTGTTTTTCTTAACTGCTTATTTGCTAGATGCACATTTTTGTCTTCAGAAATCAAAGCAATTACTTTGCAAAAATGGAGTTTACAGACCAGTGTTTGTAAAGTGAGATATTATCATGTATTAAAACTACTTTAGAACACAGTCTAGAAAATAAAATATAAGGATAAAATAGCTTAAATCTCTTCACTTGTGATGAGACTTGATTCTATTAAAAAATGGAACACTATATCCTACTTAAAAATAAAAAAATACTCCTGTATATTTATCTTGATTCTTCAGCAACGAGGATGTGCTGATACTTAAAATTATCCTTGTGTGGATACATTAGCTACAATGGTTACAATAACCATTGTATGAAGGTCTTTTGCTTTAGGCACTTCAGAGTACTGATTTTGAAGTCTAATGCTTTCCAGCTTTTCTCTACCAAGTGAGATGTGAGTAAGTCCTAACACTGATTTGTGAACAAACATCTGCACATCTTCATAGTGAAGGAGTGTAAGTGGTGACATGAGCTGGTCTACACGTGGAGGCAGGTGTACAGGAAGTCTCTTTCCATGCCACTTTAGAAGACAGAAAATATGCTACCTGCATAGCTTGCATAGCTCATAAGGCCTCAAAGTGTAAAGTCACAAATATGAAATGTGCAGATGATTTGATAATGGCTTATCTAAAATTGATTTGTTCTTATTGATGGAAATTTTGCTTTTACATTTATTTCTGTTGTATTTAATATTAAAATAGAAAAATAGTGATAAAGTAAGTGATAGGGAGGTGGGGAAAGAAGGAAGCACAGGAGACTGAGGACAGATACTGTTAATCTCATTCAATTATTTAATGCTGCTCTGTGAAAGAATCTTGTCCTGAAGGGACAAAGCCTCAAACATGCCCTGAACCAGACAATGGAGCAGGAGCCAGGAGGTCTGGTTTTCCAGGACATTGCCTACATTTCCCAGGCTTGTGTGAACATGTCCTGGGGTCCAAGTGGGCCAGGTGTGTGAACCTTTGGCCATATTTGGAGAAAACCTGATTCTATAGGTTAAAGTATTAGGTTTCTATTGCTTAATCTTTGTTGCTACTGGCCATCATTGTGGTGGGAAATCTATAAATGCTATCCCAAAAGGTGAGCAATTTGCCTTATTTTGCTGGAAGAAGCAAGAGCCACTGAAAAGGTTGCAGATAAAGAACCCCTCAATTGCAGGAAAAGCTACAAAAACTGCCAAGCCCAGAGCTGCAGGGATGAGAGCTGCTCAAAATCCCAAGCACTGAAGATACTACAAGTCACAACCCACCCAGACAGCCACATCAATTGCCTGCCTACACCATGCCAGGGATGCATCCTTCGCAGAGAAGCCTTTCCCCAACACAGAAGCACCCATGTGCAGATGCCATTGTCACTTTGTTTAACCAGTGTGAATTCAAATGCGCCCCAAATTGTTGATATTATAAACAAACACAGTAACCAAATATACTGGTCTAAAACAATTTGCAGTGAGCAACCCAGAAAATCTGATTTTTTATAGGCATTTTCTTAAAAGGTTCTGTGAGAAATGGGTTTTAATATTTGGCTCTCACAAGGGGAATTACTGGGGACCATGGAGTTCGACCATTAGGCCGATTGGTCTGTATTGTGTGGGGTATTGGGAGAGAAAGGTGAGGCGCCAACAGGTCTAAAGACTGGCCGGGTCAAAAGTGCAGGTTTTGTCTCAGTCCTGATGGACAGGGGTGGGAGCTTGTTGGGGAATATATGTTAAATATATGAATATGTATGTTGGCCATCTATATAAGTTCAACTTGTGTTGTTAAGGCGCGCCTCTAGCAAATTCACTATGCGCCCAGCGCTGTGTTGCCTTTATTTTATAATGAACTGGTTATAAATTTTAGCAGTGAGCTCGTTTCTCACAATTTGGTGACCCCGACGTGATTACCCTGTCTGCAGCAAGCTTTCAGGACCCTTCAGAAGGGGGGGGGCGCCCCTGCCGATTTCGGCAGCCCGGAAGGAGGACCCTGGAAGCCTCTCGGAGCACGGGTAAACGATCCAGCCGACATTATAAGATAAAGGCAAGGGAAGGAGCTCCCGGTTGCCGCGGCTGCCTGTAATTCTTGTGCACGAAGACCCGGGCAAGAAAAGGGCTGTAAGTACTGTCCGGTTGGGTGGGTATTGAGGTCGGTGAGAGTGTGTGTGTGTGTGAGACGTGGGCTGGACAGTCCGGACCCACGAAGCGAGTGCGGAGTCCTTCTAACTGCGTTTCCAATATCCCGCGAGGGACTTGGCCAGTGAAGGGACGAAGCAGTTGGTGACGGAAAGCGTGGACCTCGGGAAATGGGGCAAGGGTCGGGTAAACAGACCAGCCCCGGGAAGAACGGGAGCGAAAGGGTACCCAGGGATATACCCCCGGACAGCCCTCTGGGGTTACAGTTAGCGTATTGGGAAGAGAATCCTAATACGCGGGATAAAGATAAGGGAATTATGATATATTATTGCATGGAGAAATGGGCTAGAGAGAAGATCAGATCAGACAATTTATTTTGGCCCCAATATGGGTCCTCGGAAGGATGGATTTGTCAGGCTCTCAACCTTTATGTTAACAGTAAGGAGCCTTTCAATCAGGAGGAGAGTGAATATGCCGCTTGCTGGAAAGGCAACGTTTGGTCAGCAGCGGCAGTAACGGTTTTTAAGGTGAAGGAAGAGGAAGAGCCCGAACCTGAGAAGTGGGAACCACTGAATCATTTACCCCCACCTTATAACCCTACGGCCCCCGTCCTCCCTACGGCCCCCGTCCTCCCTGCGGCCCCCGTCCTCCCTTCAGTAACAGCCCCCGTCCCCTCGGCAGCAGCAGCTCCCGTTCCCCCTGCCGAGGAACACACTAGCTCAACCCCCAGCCCCCCCCAGCTAGATCCACCCGCCAAAGGAGAGGAGGTAGACAAACTAGAAGACAGACAAATGTCATGGTTTTAGAGGAAGAGTCTACTGACTCAGACAATCCATACGGAGGAGTACCACTATATCCTTTGAGAGAGGTGCCCCTAGGGGGGGCGAATGGGGGAATTGGATATGTGAATGCTCCTCTCACTTCTACTGAGGTGAGAAACTTTAAGAAGGAATTAAAAGGCCTCCTGGAAGACCCTATTGGAGTAGCAGAACAATTTGATCAATTCTTGGGGCCGAATATTTACACGTGGGAAGAAATGCAATCAATCATGGGAATCCTTTTTACTTCAGAGGAAAGACAGATGATTAGAACAGCTGGAATGAGGATTTGGGAAAGGGAAAATCAGCAGGGACCTCCAGGTGATCAAAAGATGCCCCTAGCTTCTCCTAATTGGAACCATAATGATGATAGGGGCAGACAAAACATGAATGAATATAGAACCTTGATTATTAGAGGCATAAAGGAAGCAACACCCAGGGGGCAAAACACAAAAAAAGCATTTGATAGTCAACAGGGGAGGGAGGAGACCCCTACTGATTGGCTTGAGAGGTTACGGAAAAATATACAGCAATATTCAAGAATAGATCCCACCAGTCAGGACGGCCAGATATTGTTAAAGGTTAATTTTGTCATTCATTCCTGGCCGGATATTAGAAAGAAATTGGAAAAAATAGAAGATTGGCAAGATAGAGGACTTCAAGAATTATTGAGGGAAGCACAGAAGGTGTATGTGCGGAGAGATGAGGAAAAAGCAAAAGCAAAGGCTAAGATTATGGTAGCCAGCATGAGGGAAGCAGGCCAGGTGGGGAAATCTGAGAAGAAAACACAATCCTCCCACCCTACACCTTCTCAGCCTGTGAAGGATAAAACCCCCAGGCCTCACTGGTACCCGGGGAATGCTCAAACTGGAAGTAAGGGTACTGAATGTTATTATTGTGGGAAAAGTGGTCATTTTAAACGAGATTGTCAAAGGAGGAAGAGAGATCTTAAAGTTTTTGAGGAAGATCAGCAATAGGGGTGTCAGGGCTCTTTTACCTGGGGCAAAAATACCAACAGGAGCCCTTGATAAAATTAAAAGTAGGACCCAGGAAGAAATTTTAGAATTTTTAGTAGATACAGGAGCTGAACGTACTTGTGTTACCAAGGTTCCTGAAGGGTGTATGGAGAGTAAAAATACTGTAAAGGTTTTAGGGCAAAGGGGGAAGGGTTTAAAGTCCCAGTAGTTAAGGATGTTAAATTAGAAACTGAGGCTAGAATTGGGGTAGGAGATATTTACTAGGGAGAGATTTACAAGTTCAATTGGGCATAGGGGTGATTCCAGAGGATGGGCAGATGAGGGTCAGAATATTACAATTAAACACTGAGGATGAGGCAGAGATTAACCCAGAAGTCTGGGCCAGTGAAGAAAATAGAGGGAGTTTAGACATTGAACCCATACAAGTAACTATAGAGCAACCAGAACATCCTATCAGAGTAAAACAGTATCCCATACCTAAAGAAGGAAGAGAGGGGTTGAAGCCAGTCATAGACCACCTCCTTAAAGATGGAACATTGGAACCTTGTATGTCCCCCCATAACACACCCATACTAGCAGTAAAGAAAGAGGATGGAACTTACAGGTTGGTACAGGACCTGTGGGAGGTGAATAAGAGAACCATGAATCGGTTTCCTGTAGTTTCTAATCCTTACACATTGTTCAGTCACATACCTCCAAATCATAAATGGTATAGTGTAATAGATCTTAAAGATGCCTTCTGGGCCTGCCCACTGGCTGAAAACAGTAGAGATATCTTTGCCTTTGAATGGGAAGATCCAGTCACCAGGAGAAAGCAACAATTGAGGTGGACCAGATTGCCCCAAGGTTTTACAGAATCTCCCAATCTATTTGGTCAAAACCTGGAAAAATTGTTATTGTCATTTCCACAGGAAAAGGATGTTTTAATCACACAATATGTAGATGATTTATTAACCTCAGGAGAAGGGGCAGTTGAAGTTAGAAGGACCACCATAAACCTCTTAAATTTCCTGGGAAATTTGGGATTAAGGGTATCAAAAAGTAAATTACAATTTGTGGAACCTGAAGTTAAATATTTAGGGATATGGTTAAGTGATGGAGCCAGGAAGTTAGATCCTGAAAGAGTAGAAGGGATTGTATCTCTCCAAGCCCCTAAAACAAAGAGACAAGTCAGAAGGTTATTAGGATTACTAGGATATTGTAGATTATGGATTGAGGGATATAGTCAGTTAGTCAAGTTTTTATATGAAAAATTAGTGGGAGATGATGACTTCATTTGGACAGGGGAAGATGAGGAAAAATTTGAAACAATTAAAAAGGCTTTGACCACGGCTCCAGTTTTGAGCCTCCCTTCCCTGAATATGCCATTCCAACTCTTTGTTAATGTGGAGGGAGGGGTGGCTTATGGAGTTCTGACTCAAGAATGGGGAGGATCACGTAAACCAGTAGCATACTTATCAAAGTTACTAGATCCTGTAAGCCAAGGTTGGCCGGCATGCATTCAAGCAGTGGCAGCCACAGCACTCATGGTGGAAGAAAGTAGAAAATTAACTCTAGGAGGAAAACTGGAAGTATATACTCCCCATTCAGTGAGAAATATACTGAACCAAAAGCAGAAAAATGGCTAACTGATTCTAGGATTTAAAATATGAAGCAATTTTGATTGATGGTCCAGATCTAACAATCTCCACTAGCCAGAGCCTAAATCCAGCTCAATTTTTATATGGAGAGCCTACAGAAGCTTTAATACACGACTGTCTGGAGGTTATTCAATACCAGACTAAAATAAGGAAGATTTATTTGAACAGGAATTGCAAGAAGGGGAGAAATATTTTGTGGATGGGTCCTCACGGTGTGTAAATGGGAAACGCTTGTCAGGATATGCAGTGGTTGATGGGCTAAGACTGGAAACTATTGAAAAAGGGAAATTACCCTCTCATTGGTCAGCTCAAACCTGTGAGTTATATGCACTGAATCGGGCTTTGCACCTTTTAATGAATAAAGTGGGAACCATTTATACAGACTCTAAGTATGCTTTTGGAATAGTTCATACGTTTGGAAAAATTTGGGAAGAAAGGGGAATGTTAAATTCAAAAGGGAAAAATTTGATTCATGAAGCCCTAATTAGAGAAATCTTAGAGGCATTGAAATTACCAGAAGAAATAGTGGTGGTTCATGTAAAAGGACATCAGAAGGGAACTTCGTTAATAATTAGAGGGAACAACTTAGCTGACAGGGAAGCTAAACAAGTAGCAGAAGGAGGAGAGGAGAGGGTCCTCCATGTAGAGGTAACAGCATCAGATGAACAGAAGGAATCACCAGTATTCACTCCTACAGAGGAACAGGCACTTGAAAAGATAGGGGGAAGGAAAGATGATAAAGGGATTTGGAAACTGGAGGATGGGAGACAACTAATTTCCAAAGCCTTAGCCCGAAAAATCCTCGAGCGATTACACCTTAACACCCATTGGGGAACAAGAGCTCTGTGTGATCATTTTCTACGGGATTATGGCTGTATTGGAGTTTACGAGGTAGCTCGGCAGGTAACTAGTAAATGCCTGGTATGTCAAAAAGTAAACAAGAGAGTCATGAGACAAGTTCCATCTGGGGGACGCACTATATCCTTACGCCCATTCCAAGCTATTCAAGTAGATTTTACTGAACTACCTCAGATTAACAGATGGAAATATCTTTTAGTTCTAGTTGATCATTTGACACATTGGGTGGAAGCTGTGCCAGTCTCCAGAGCAACTGCCAATGTAGTAACAAAAGTGATATTGGAAGATATAATTCCCAGATATGGGTTGGTAAATCGGATAGATTCTGATCGAGGTACTCATTTTACATCAAAGGTGGTCCAACAATTAATGGACAGTTTGGGCATACATTGGGAACTTCATACCCCCTGGCACCCACAGAGTTCAGGGAGAGTAGAAAGAATGAACCAAACACTGAAACAAACCATCACCAAATTAATGATTGAGACCCAGATGACATGGGTTAAGTGCCTACCCTTGGCCCTGCTCCGGATCAGGACACAGCCGAGATCTGATGTTGGTGTATCACCTTATGAAATGATGTTTGGGTTACTTATTTACAAGGTGGGAGGGAAATGGCTAATTATGAACTGGGGGACAAAAACATTCGAAATTATGTGATGGCAGTTGGGAGAACATTACAACATTTACGGGCTCAAGGGATGTTATCTCAGTCAGTTCCTTTAGATTTCCAAATCCACAACTTTAAACCAGGAGATTGGGTTATGATAAAAATGTGGAAAGAACAAACACTTACGCCTCAGTGGGAAGGACCCTTCCAGGTCTTGCTTACTACAGAGACTGCAGTACGGACAGCCGAGAGAGGATGGACACACGCAACGAGAGTTAAAGGACCTGTGGATCCACCCACCGAATGGACTGTGGTACCCCAAATGGAGGACCTAAGGATGGTCATCAGACGAGTTCCAGTATCGGAGCAGGAGCGGTAGTGGTCCTTGCCTGAAAACATAAAACCTCCCTGGACAAGGGATCTAATCCAGGCAGAGTATCAGTGGGATTGAAGGAGGCAAGACCGGGTAGACCTCTGTAATTGCCACGAAGAAGATCTAGAACCATGGCTGTGGGCAGCAACCCCATAGGCTATGTGAGTGGAATTGCAAGTCAAACCGGACTCCTAATTCCCAGGATTAACCACTAAGACATATTCTCAGGCAAGGACCATCAGTTGTTAAAATTGGAGTATTTTGTTGTTTGTTGTAGAATTGTTATTCTAGCTCAAGCCAAATGTAGTATAAAGAAGGGGAGGGATTGTGAGAAATGGGTTTTAATATTTGGCTCTCACAAGGGGAATTACTGGGGACCATGGAGTTCGACCATTGGGCCGATTGGTCTGTATTGTGTGGGGTATTGGGAGAGAAAGGTGAGGCGCCAACAGGTCTAAAGACTGGCCGGGTCAAAAGTGCAGGTTTTGTCTCAGTCCTGATGGACAGGGGTGGGAGCTTGTTGGGGAATATATGTTAAATATATGAATATGTATGTTGGCCATCTATATAAGTTCAACTTGTGTTGTTAAGGCGCGCCTCTAGCAAATTCGCTATGCGCCCAGCGCTGTGTTGCGCTTATTTTATAATGAACTGGTTATAAATTTTAGCAGTGAGCTCGTTTCTCACAGTTCTGTTGGCCTAGCCACTCTATTCTGTGAGTTCTAGAGTTCCCCTTTGTGGGCAAAGCTGGTGTTTGCAACATATGTGATCCTTTCCAGTTTTGAATTGTTGCTTGTCCTATTTTTTGGATTTTGCAAAATTGTTTAAACTGTGACATGTTCCTACTTTTGATATACCTTTCCACAATCAAGTGTTTCAAATCAGTCAATAGGTTGTGTTAATATTTTCTGTGGGACTTTCAGGTTAATAAATCAACACTTTTTATTAATTGTTCCATCTGTTATTAGATATTAATACCTGTAACAAAGCTGTATTACTTTACATTCCAATATGTAACAGAATTTCTGTCTATCCTATAATGAATGAAGTGTCAGAGGATGAAACTAACCCAAAAGCATTTTTTAAAAGAAAGAGACCTTTAGTATGCCTAACCAGGTCTGGCTGGTTGATTGTCTGAAAATGTAGCAGACATCTCTATTTATTTTATTTTTTCCTTATCCATACACTATAATTTGTATTATTACCAATAATTTGAACACAGTACCAATGAAGCCATTAGAAGTTATCTTAATAGAATGAAGTTCAGTATCACAATAGTAACGTACTTCCCCATGAATCATGCTATAAAAATACCTGGATGATAATTAAACTATAACTTTAAAATACCATTCAAATACAAATTTTATTTTATTGTTTTCCTTCAAAAAAAAAACTCTGATAGGATATGCTGGTTTTTAATTATGCATAAATCATTCTTTCTAAATAATAAAAAAAGGCAATTCTTGACATAGCTCTGAGTTAGCAGAACTGAAAATGCTAGGACATCTAGTAAAAATTCAGTGTCTGCTTTCACTGTTCTATTCCTTACATGCTAATGTAGAGGTCAAAGTATGTGGATAAAGAGTTTAATATTTTAATCTGGAGAAACTTCTATTGTGAATTAAGTAGCACTGGGAAATTTTCAAAGAGGCTTTGGACCTGCATAGACTTGAGGTAATAGGGAAGAGTTTAATTTTAATGATACGGATATATTCACAGGATCACAGAATTGGCAGGGTTGGAAGGGACCCCAAGGATTATCTAGTTCCAACCCCTATGCCATCAGCAGCGGCACCCTCTACTAGATCAGGTTGCCCAGAGATACATCCAGCCTGGCCTTAAAAACCTCTAGGGATCAGGCTTTCATCACCTCCCTGGGCAACCTGTTCCAGTGTCTCACCAGCCTTATGGTGAAGAACTTCTTCCTAACATCCAATCTAAATCAACCCTTCTCTAACTTGGATCCATTTCCCTTAGTCCTATCACAACACAACATCCTAAAAAGTCTCTCACCAACTTTATTGTAGGCCCCCTTCAGATATTGGAAAGCCACAATAAGGTCCCCTTCTCTTCTCCAAAACAAACAACCCCAATTCTCTCAGCCTCTCTTCATAGAAGAGGTCCTCCTTCTGATCATCCTCATGGTCCCTCTCTCGACATGTTCCAGCATGTCCATGTGTTTCTTGTAATAGGGGCTCCAGAACCAGACACAGTACTACAGGTGGGGTCTCATGAGATTGTTGTAGAGGAGAATCACTTCTCTCAACCTGATGGCTACATTTCTCTTGATGCAGCCCAGGATACGATTTGCTTTCTGGGCTGCAAGTGCATACTGGTGGCTCATGTTGAGCTTCTCATCCACCAGCACCCTCAAGTCCTTTTCTTCAGAGCTGCTTTCAAGCCAGTCACTGCCCAGCCTGTATTTGTGCCTGGGATTGTCCCAACCCAGATGTAGGACCCTGCACTTGATCTTGTTGAATTTCATGAGGTTGGCATGGACCCACCCCTCCAGCTTGTCAAGGTCTCACTGGATGGCATCCATTCCCTCCAGCATGTCTGCTGCACCACACAGCTTGGTGTCATCAGCAAACCTGCTGAGGGTGTACTCAATACCACTGTCCATATCACCAACAAAGATGTTGCACAAGACTGGTCCCAGTACTGATACCTGAGGGACTCCACTTGTCACTGGCTTCCACTTGGACATGGTGACATTAACAGCCACTCTTTGGGAGCAGCCATCAAGCCAGTTCTTTATCCACCAAGTGGTCCATCCATCAAACCCATATTTTACCAGCTTGGAGATTGGATACTGTGTGGGACAGCGTTGTTGGGGTTTAGTGACCTCATCTGCCAATTCCCTCCGTACCTGTGGATGCATCCCATCAGGTCCCATGGACCTGTACACTCTCAAGATCTTCAGATGGTCACAAACAATGGACAGTTCCTTCTTCCAGCCTGTGCCTTTATCTTCTGCTATTTTTGGAGTGTGGCTGGAGCCCTTGCCAGCAAAGACTGAGGTAAAGAAGTCATTGAGAACCTCAGCCTTCTCCACATCACTTGTCACTAGTTCTCCCATTTTCTTTCTGGCCTACATCTTCCCTAGTCTTCTTTTTGACTTTAATGTACCTATAGAAACTTTTGCTATTGTGCTTGATCTCCCCGGCTACATTTAAGTCTGAGTTTTAGCTTTCCTTACCAGGTCTCTTGTTGCTCAGGCAGCTTCCTTATATGCCTCTCATTCTCACTGTCCTTTCTTCCACTCCTTGTACAGTTCCTTTTTGTGTGACAGTGTGTCTAGGAGCTCCTCCTCATCCAGACAGGTCTAACATTCTTTCCTGCCTTCCATACTTTGTTCATGGGCACAGAGAAGGTGATCCTTGAACATGGACCAGCTATCCTGGTCCCCCCTTCCCTCTAGGGCTTTGTCCCATGATACTTTGGCTATCAGATCCCTGAAGCAATCAAAGTTGGCATGCCTAAAGTCCAGGGTTGTATGCTTGGAATACATCCTTCTAGATGTCGGAGGATCTTAAATTCTACTGCATGGTGATCACTGCAGCCAAAGTTGTCCCTAAGCCCCAGGTTGGTCACCAGCCCTTCCCCGTTAGTGAGAACAAGATCCAGCATAACACCTTTTCTTGTTGGTTTCTCTGCCATTTGGAGGTTATCTATGCATTCCAGGAACATCCTGGATAGCTGGTGCCTTGCTGTCTTGTCCCTCCAGCAGATGCCAGGCTAATTGAAATCCCCCATGTGGACCAGGGCCTGTGAATGTGCAGTCACATGCCTTTTCTTTCTTCACCGTCCCAATCACATGAAAAACAATATTTCTACAATTGTTTTAAATGCTTATCAAAATGTTATGAGGTGCTCCAAACCCCTCTTCCCCCATCGCCATCAGCAGAGGTTTGAATGGGGAAAGACAAAAGCACAAAATTGCCTTCCAAGGTACAAAATTGGCTTCCCCTTTTCCCCGGGGACAGGTAAACAGTGACAGTTCTTCCCACTGGGGTGGAGGTCCCTCACAAGGTATTTACTGGTGGGGGAGGTCTGCTGGATTTAGGAGCTATGATTAGCAGGGTGCTGCATGCCCAGTATACATTGGCCTTAGACACATTGTCTAGAAATGCCTGAACTAGACTGACCAGAAAGTGATTTGGTTTCTCACTCTCAATTTTCCACTCTCTCACTCCCATTTTCCACTCTGATCTTGGACTCACTCAGCATTTTGTGCTGAAACTGGAGAAACCAGCACATGGACCTGACTTCTCCCTGGACCTGCATGGGGTCCTGCTCCCTGCCTGCCACAAAACTGTGGCTTTCTTGCACTGTTCAGTGCTTGCTTTCTTGCACTGTTCAGTGCTTGCTTTCTTGCACTGCAGTGCTGCTGCATGAGCTTCCCTCGTGGCAGCTGTGTCTACAGACACTTTGATTTCGGCGAGTCCCTTTTCCTTTGGATTTGTGCTGCATTATCGACAAATTGGATTATAAATCCTACAGTTCTGGAGCCTGCCACTGAAGAGAGACCTAGGGATGGTTGCCAAATTCCTGCTCCATCCCTGAGTACAACCAACGTTCTTGGTGGCTTTCCCAAGGTCCTGGCTTGCCTCTGATTCTACAAGTGGGGTGAGGATATTCTGTGGTTTAGAATTTTCCATTTTCTGAATTCTCTAAATTGTACTAAAGTTGCCCATAAGCATCCTGGTAGAATTTGTGACAGAATAGAATCTGTAAAAAAATTAATAGGTTTTATACATCATTTTGGGGCAGGGTTTGTGGGAAAAAGAAACTATATTTTTGTAATTCCTGCCTCATTAATTTAACCCAAATCAAATCATTTATAACACAGTGTAGCAAGAGGTTTTTGATAGTCAAATTCTTCCATAAAAAAGGATGCATAATTACCAGAATGGCTTTGGCTTGGGCACATGAAAATTGTAAACACCCAGAGCAGATTACAGTGAAATTAGCTGAAAACACTGAGGATCTGCTCTGTGATTCAAGAGCTGAACACTATGCTGTGGTCCTAGGTGCCCTGGTAGTCCAGGCCCAGGATGAAGTTGCAGTTTATGAGGACAAAATATGGATTTTGGAAAAGCAATTAAGGGACAAAAAGGCTCGAAACCAGAACTTGTGGGAAACTCTGGTCATGCAAATTAAAGCATTTGCAGATGCCTCAAAGGTACAGGCTGAAGCGAGAGCCATGCTGGGTTCAGCAGATGACCAGCCAGTGAAACCTGCCTAAGCACACAAATTTAATTATTCAGAACCATAGGAACAGGAACAGTCTTTTTCCTTAGATAATAGTGGGCAAGATGACCCTAGTGAATTGCATGGAAGAGGACCCCATAGCATCTGCCCCTGCACCACAGAAATCTAAAAATAGTCCACGCGAAATGTCCAAGTCCAAATTAGAGAGGGACTTTTCCGTGGTGAGCTGCAATTGACACAGGTGCTCAAATCAGTGTCCTAAATTTAGGATTGGCAAAAGGCCTGGGGATCCATCCATCCCATAGAAAGATAAAAACATTAGGTGTCAGAGGAGCACCTAATATTGATGATCTGGATGAGGGCATCGAGTCCATCATCAGTAAATTTGCAGACAACACCAAGCTGGGGGCAGGAGTTGATCTGCTGGAGGGCAGAGAGGCTTTGCAGAGGGACCTCGACAGGCTGGACAGATGGGCAGAATCCAACGGCATGAGATTTAACACATCCAAGTGCCGGGTTCTGCACATTGGCCACAACAACCCCATGCAGTGCTACAGGCTGGGGTCAGAGTGGTTGGAGAGCGGCCAGGCAGAGAGGGACCTGGGGGTGCTGGTTGATGGGAGGCTGAACATGAGCCTGCAGTGTGCCCAGGCAGCCAAGAAGGCCAATGGCATCCTAGCTTGCATCAGAAACAGTGTGGCCAACAGGAGCAGGGAGGTCATTCTGCCCCTGTACACTGCACTGGTTAGGCCGCACCTTGAGTACTGTGTCCAGTTCTGGGCCCCTCAGTTTAGGAAAGTGTTGTGAAGAGGTTATTAAATTTAATGAATATGAAATATGAATTATGAAAATATTAATTTTATTAATGATCAAATTATTAATAACCGATGAATCAACAACTTATATATATATTCTAGTGCACGTTCGTGAAATACATTCCATAAATGGCTTAGTGTTATGATCAGAACTTAATTAAACTATCTACAGACTATTTGTATGTTTATATAATGAAGAGTGCAGTTCCGCCGCTTGGCCACTAGTTCGCGACTCGGCGGAACGCGGGCGGTTTCTGGCTATATACAACAATATTACAATCTTTCTGTGCGTCAGCGATGACTGCTACACGCGGATACTTTGAACTGAGTGCTAGTGGGTGGAAAGCACGTAGAAGATACTCTGTGGCTGTTGTTTGTAGCAAGGTGGGGGTCCGGCTGACTACTGCCGCTGGACTGATTCCTAGTAGACTTGAAACGGTGGTATTGGGTATTATCTCCTCTCTCCGCAGCAGTAGAGAAGGAATGCTGGAACCTGGGCTTGGCTTGGAAGCAGGTTCCCTTCAGGACTCGGTCGGTTCCCTCCAGATAATAGGGATAGGTCCTGGTCGGGTTCGGCCCGTGGGGTCGGCCCTGGGAGTCGGCTCGCACAGCAGGGCAGGGCGACGGTTGCCGGTAGGCGGGCTCAGAGGTTCCCGGTCGGACAACAATAGCTATGGGGTCGGCCTCGTGGCGACGGATCTCGGGGCTGAGGTAAACAGCCTCGGAGAGAGAATGCGGTTGCGCTGAGCTGCGGCTTCTCCGTTCCTCGGCTTAAAGGCACAGCGGGACGATGGGGGTAGTCCCGGGTTTGGTGCAGTATAGGCACGGCGAATGCTTTAGTCTTCCCTGCAGTTACAGGGCTTGGAGCGGCACACGTGGCGGCTCTTCTCCCCCTATGGCGGGGCTAGGTATATGTGGACTTAGTCTCTAGTAAGTTCCTTCTCCCCGACAACTGGGCAGATGTTACCCTCGGGGGCTGGTCTAGTCCTCCAGTAGCACGGTGGGCTTTCCCGGTCGGTACGACTGGCTGTGGCGACGCTGGCTTCTTGGGCTCAGCGAAGGTCCTCCCTCTGCGATGATCCTCACGATCAAAGTGCTTCTCACGATGCAGAGGCTTCAGTATGCGTGCATGTATGATAGAAGCTAACAACAACAAGCTCAATGGCAGAGGCTGTGTCTCGAGAGCTTCTCTCTCGAGCGAGTACAGAGACAAAGTGAAAGAGGGGGCAACGTGTTCACCAACAGGGGCAATACTTATAGATTCCTCGAGGCTGGGTTTGACCTATGGGCACTCTCATAGACAACTGGCTTCAGCCTATAGAAAGCGTGAAGCCGGAACCACGCCCATACTTGGTGATTGCACAATCACTGACTGCGCTCAGTGTGTGCTGGCCTGGCCAATGCCTTGGCCCTTGTTTTCCTCCTGAAGGAGGGGAAACCTGTCCACATGCTGGGACCAGATCTAGTATTTGGGCAGAATGTGCCTTCACCACAGAAAGATGTTGTCTTGCTGGAACGTGTCAAGAGAAGGGCAACAAAGTTGGTGAGGGGTTTGGAAGACAAGCCCCATGAGGAGAGGCTGAGGGAGCTGGGGTTGCTTAGCCTGGAGAAGAGGAGACTGAGGGGTGACCTTATTGCTCTCTACAACTACCTGAAGGGAGGTTGTAGCCAGGCGGAGGTTGGTCTCTTCTCCCAGGCAGCCAGTACCAGAACAAGAGGACACAGTCTCAGCCTGCGCCAGGGCAGGTTTAGACTGGATCTTAGGAAGAAGTTCTATACTGAGAGAGTGATTGCCCACTGGAATCAGCTGCCTGTGGAAGTGGTGGAGTCACCTTCATTGGAGGTGTTCAAGAAGAGGCTTGATGGGGTGCTTGGTGCCATGGTTTAGTTTTTTAGTTGTTTAGGTGGGTTGTATTGTACTGTATTGTACTGTATTGTACTGTATTGTATTTAGGTGGGTTGGATTGGTTGATGGGTTGGACGTGATGATCTTGAAGGTTTCTTCCAACCTGGTGTATTGTATTATTATTGTAGTATTTTATTATTATTGTATTATTGTATTATTACTACTGACAAAAAGCCCGAGGTTTTTAACAAAATCATAGCAAAAAGGATTTCAAGATGCTCAAGAAAGCCAAAGAATTTTTATCATTTTGTCTTTGATCTTCTCAACAGTAAATGCACCACTGATCCACAGGCATTACACGACTATGTTGCGTGACCCATGAAATTACCATTTTCTACATATGCATATGTTAACAAATATTGATTTATTGTGTCCTCCCTGCACTAAATGGGTCAATGGTAATGCACTGAGGATTAAATGCTTGGGGGGAGGTGGTGCCTGCTTTGTTTCCTCTTTTTTAAATATAATGACTGTATTAATTCAAGGGTTTGCTGTACATAATTGTCATAAAATTTTTTTCATAGTAACTAAACCTCAATGATACATTTTTAATAGAGCACATGGAGATTTAAAAAAAAAATCTTATATAGAATAAAAGTAACATGAATTAAGGAAGTAATTCCAGATATGTGTTTTTTTGGTTCACAAACTTTAGCTCAGCTTTGCTTACAAAATTATTTCATTTGTACCATATGAAAAATATTTGAATTTTGTAAGTTGTACATTATTCATGGTCAAGATAGGAAAACTGGTCTTGGTCTTACTCTTTGCAGTCATAACTGGCTTGTGTTAAGAAATCAGTTGAGGTGACAAAGACCTAATAGTGTCCTTCCAGTACTTGAAAGGGGCCTACAAGAAGGCTGCAGCAGGGCTATTTACAAAGGCCTATAGTGATATAGGATGAGGGGCAATGATTTTAAATTAGAGAAGAGTAGATTTAGGTTGGACATTAGGAGGAAGCTCTTTAACATGAGGGTAGTGGAACACTGGAATAGGTTGCCCAGGGAGGTAGCTGAAACCCCATCCTTGGAGATATTCAAGGTCAGGCTCAACAGGGCTCTGGGAAACCTGATCTAGTAGAGGAACTCCCTCATGACTGCCAGGGGTTGGACTAGATGACCTTTGGAGGTTGTTTCCAACCAGAACCATTCCATGATTTTATGATTCCATGTCAGCAATTTCCGTACCTTTTGATATTATGCTTGTATTAGCAGAAGACTTGAGAGCTGTAAGTTTTTCTACAAAAAATTCGGGTTATCTGTTTAGAACTCATTTTTGGGAAGAGATTATATTTTCCTAACATGTCTTTCTAAAAATTTATCTTGTTTAAGATCCCTTTTTGACAGTGAGTCATTTGATATATTGTGTTTTGTTTGGTTGGTGGGCTTTTTTGTGTGTGGTTTTTTGGTGTTGGGTATTTTTTTGTGTTATTTTGTTTTGTGTTGTGGTTTGTATTTTGTTGTGGGTTTTTTTTTGGGGGGGGTAGTGGGTGGGTTGTGGTTTTTCATTCTGGTTAGTTTCTTTAGTAAATAAAATGATTGTGTTTTCTTGATGCATCGTTTCTTTTCCTGCCTGTTACTTGAGGCCTCCGAAAGTATGGGAGATCTCAGTGCTACATACTACATGAGCATAATGGTATAGAATCATAGATGGGAACTTTTGCTGTTATTCCAGCTCTGATCTTTGTTATTCTAGATCTTCTCTTACAAAGGTGCCAGGTGGAAGAACTACAGAGAGTCAGGTTTTTAGAATGCCATAAAAATGCAGGCAGTTGGCATATGAGGTTTAAAAGTGAAAAGTTGAGTTTGAAGAGTAAAAGAAAGTGAAGAAAAAAAATGGAATAATGACTTGCTTCTGCACAAAAAATGTAAGGGAATGAAAGGAAATTATAAGTCACATAAGTCATGTAAGTATTTCTTTGACTGTGTAAGTTCAATGTAGTGCAGTTAGGAGTACTTTGATTTTGCTCAACTTCATTGGTGATAAAACCTAAAGTTTATTTAGTTAGGCCCTAAGGTTTTTCAGTGAACATTTACTTTGTTTTGTTGGTTTTTGTTTGTTTATTTTGTTTGATTTTATTTTAAGTGATGTCTTACAGAATGGAGAATCTGTATCTTATCTGGCAAGAAATAAAATCTGCTTAGGTATTGTAAAAAGGGGTGGATGTGAGGATGGGAATTATCACAGAATCATAGAATCATTTAGATTGGGAAAGACCTTTAAGATCAGTTCCATTTGTAAATCTAATACCGCCAAATCCATCACTAAACCATATCGTTAGGTGCCACATCTGTACTTTTAAATACCTCCAGATATGGTGATACAACCATTTCCCATGGGCAGCCTGTTCTGATGCTTAACAATGCTTTTTTGTGAAAAGAATACAATAAAGTAAAGAATTTCTAATGTCCAATATAACTGGCGCAACTTGAGGCCATTTTGTCTTGTTATTTTGCTTGTTAAATATCAGGGCAGATTTTCACCCACCTTGCTAAATCCGTTCAGGTAATATTAAGACTTGTGCTCTAGGCTCTTCACAAGCTTTGTTGCCTTCTTCTCTACATAATTTTGTACCGGTCACTGGTTACTGCATACAAGGCCTATATGTGAAGTATCCAGTGGGAAAACTGTTTAATTCTAGCAGAAATAAAATAAATCATTGTGTAACTGAAATGGCAATGCCAGCATCATCAGTTAAAATAATTTATGTATAAAATGGAACTACTTTTTTTTTGGGGGGGGGGGTTTCTATAAATGTCTAATATTAGAGAATTAAAACTATACAAATGAAATTTGATGTCATTATTTGCTCTTATTTCTACGTTATTAGATAAGTATTTTTATCTTCATTTCAAGCTATGTGTACCTAAGAATACACAATTAACATGAAAGGATATAAGATAACAAAGAGAACTAAGGTTTCAGTGAAACATGCAAGGAAGAAAACATTTGACCTCTTACTGTATTTTGCTGAAGCCTCTGCATGAAATGTAGAAAAGACTGAATATAACTTAGAGTTTTACTGCCTGGGTGAGTTTTCATCTACATTTGGTTATAATATACTTTATTACACATCAGTGGAAATCAGTTCTGTCTAGATACTTTACTACATCACTATTTTTCAGTAAAATTCCTTAAAATTAATTTGCATAATCCAGGAATACTTATGATCCAGTGAAACACTGAATGCATCCATTTTTGTCCACAGAAAGATTTAATATATGTATGTATACCAATTAGATTATAATACCCTGAGATAAAACTACACTCATCTAATTTTGACCCTGATTTTTGACCCCAAGCCTGATTTACAGAGACTACAATACATATTAATTTCATGAAATGCAAGTATGTTTCTGAAATATAAATTCTTCAAATATGCAGACTCTACGTAACCTGTAATGATACAATAAGCAATGATTGATGTCAATATGAAGATGAATAGTCATGAAATATGACTGTCTTATCACAATGTTTCATTGTGTGTTCGATCAGCATGTGTTTCATTGAAGAAGAAACTGCCTCCATCTAAGACTTCCTGTCTCAGTCCAGAGAAGGAAAGTGACTCAGTTCTTTTGAATACTCCCATGTTATGACATTAGAGGCACAAACAAGGCCAAAATATCAAAAGCTAGACTATTTATTACACAAATAAAGTGGATGGATCAGAAGGGGAGAGAGAGAAAATAGAGAGAGAGAATAGGGGGAGAGTAGAGGAAAGGAATTATATTACCACACCCCTCACCCCTCCAAGACAATTTGAGTCTGTGGAGGAAGGCTGCTGCAGCTTTGGAAGGGAGGAGATGTTGGGTCTGTGCAGAAAGGCTACTGCAGCTTTGGCATCCAGATGTCCTTGTTGGTTGTGCTGTCCTTTGAGCAGCCTCTTCAGCTCTATGAGTTGTAGCAGGCAGAACTTAGAGGAGAGAGGGTTCCTCTTGGTCTGCTTCTTCCAGGCTACATGTTGATGTCTTTGTCATTTTTCTTTCCTGGTATCCTCTCTGTTTTTCTTCAGAACAGCACTGCCCCAGTCTTTTCCTTCTCTTGAGTTTTCCTTCCCAGCTGCATTGTCCAGGTCTTTTCTCCTTCACCGTGTTTTCCTTCTCCTATGTTTTTCTCCTACTGAGCCAGTAGTTGCTCAGATCTTTTATACAGTTTTTAGGTATGTATATTCCAGAGAGTATTGATAGCAGTGGCCTCTGCCCATTTCCAGGACAGCTGCAGTCTGGTGAGCAATCCTTATCTATGCACCTTCCAGAGAGTCGTTCCAGTGGCGTCTGCCCAATACACTCCAGCTATTGTCTGGGCAAGCAGCAAAGGTGATTTTATCTTTGCTGAGTTGCATAAAGAGACACAAGATTTAGTCTCTGACACTTCCCAACCTACAGCTTTCCCAAGTAATTTGAAGTACAACTTCACTTATTTATTTTTTCCTGCTCAAAACTATATGCAATAAATGCTTCATCAAAATTATTTAAGTCAAATTGAAAATCCATTGAAAGGCTGTCTGCATTATCATAGAATTTGATGCTGGAATGTCATTTTTTTTTTCACATTACAGAAATATTAGCTGTATTATTTGTAACAAAACAATGAAGCAAATGAAATTCAAAACTCCAAATCCATGAAACATGAAAATAAAACAACAAAGTGACAACATTTATTCTGTGTAGAGAAGGAATTACAGCTACAGTTCTCAGATATCAAATCAAAATATCAACAGATTTTAACTACACAATGCTAAAATGTAGTATTTAGTCATACTAACTACTCTTGAAGCACTTCTGTTGGAGTATGTTTAAGCCAAAATTTAGGACAACCTGTGCAAAACTTCAGACTGACCTATTTATTACCATGAGGGGAATTCAGGAATTGAAGAGAGAGCATAGTCATGCTACAGATGTGAGATTATACTTGTATTGAATGAAAATATTCAACTCTCTTCTCAGAAAAGTAAGTCTGCTCCAGACATTGGTAGTGTTACTGTTCCACTACAGTTTCTTTGAGATGGAAAGCAAAAACCTTCTGTGGCTTTGAAAACAAGCACTGAGAAATATTTATGACAAAATTGTTAATAAAATGTGTTCAGGTCATTAACTTATTTCCGATTTTGTGTTGAATAGATATATTATTATATTCTGAGGGGAAAAAAAAACCAAAACAACAAAACCAAGCAAATGAAAGATCCAAAACACAAAGAAAACAATAAAAACCACCCATCTATCTAATATTTCTAAGGTTTTTTCTTAAAAGAAAACTTTATTTGGAAAATTTAGTTTTTCTGTATTCCTCTCAGGTTACCTGTCATTGTTTCCAATCTTTGAATGCTAAGGCCAAGCAATAGAGGTCAAGCAATTGAACTTCGGTATTGAGCTGTCAGTTAGACAAATTGTGATGTCTTGATAAGACATTTCCATCAGTATAGTAGACTGTGGACTGTGGGTTACAAAGGGAGGAAGCAATCAAGTCTTCCACAAGAGGAATTTTAGAAAGAGTGAGAAGCAAGTAGGGAAATGAATGGGCAAAAAACCCAGAAGAATGAAATTTACTATCACATACAAAATAGAGTACATACAACAACAAAATCACCAATAAAAAAGCAATTGAAATGCCCAAGTTAAATGAACAAACTAAAGAACTGCAGAAACAATTGATCATACTCTTGAAACATAACAAGACTTGTATATCACTGATTTCCATCTGTGGCTAGAGACAGTCACAATAGAAACAGTATTACAGAGTTCATTGATGGGACAGTCAGCAGGGAAACCATTCATTATGATGCACAACTTACTGAAGTACTGTAGCATGCATCATTTAATAAGCATTCCTTATCAATTCCAAAGACTGCACAATAAGGAACAGAACTGAATTTTAGATTGCAGCAAATGCCTTTTTAAAATGTATTTCAAAGATCTTGAACCTTTTTTCTAACCAATTTATAATAACCTTTCTTCTCATCACTCTATAGTATCACTAAAACTACTCCAGTAGGACTAAAACTGTGAATCCTGTGAAACAAATGTACTGTTCAACATGACTCAGATTTATTTTTTTTTGTAATAAACTTTATTGTTACATTAATGCTAGGCCTTTAGTACTGATATGTTAGGAGTATTTTATCAACTGGGACAGATAAGTGGGCTACTGTGTCGATCATATGGACAAGTAGGCAGTCCCATCTTGGATTCAACTTGGAACCCATAATGGAAAAGCTTTGCATGCCACACTACTACTAATGATACATTCTGTTAGGTAATATTAGTCCAGAAAACATTGATTGATATTAATAATATATATACTTCATATCCTTTTATACAGGAATATTAATTGAAACTAACTTGTATTTACAAGTAATTGAAGGATTGGCTTTGAAGGACACCAGAAGAGGCCCTGAAATAAATAAATAAATAAATCACATAGGTTAACAACCATTAGGAAGAATAATTCAATTTCTTACCTCTGGTGAATGATAAAGTGAACAGAATTTTGTTTGGTTTTTTTTGGTCACCACACATGGATGCAACCCTAGTATTAGTATGGAAGATGAGTGTTACCTTTTCCTTCACATTGAGTCATGTGATGGGTACACATTTCCTTCATTTTAACCACAAGGGATGCAGTGCTTCCAAGTGGCTTTTCTGGGGACTAAACTTAGCTAGGAGACATGAATTCATGTATTTTTTGAAGTGGCACACCATGGAGTTATTCTTTTGCCTTGCAAGCACATCTAAATCATCAACACCAAGGCAATGGAAGAAATCTAGGTCTATAGAATAAATCCTTGATTTCCATTACACAGCAAAATGAAATACATAGTAATGTGCTGGTTACATCTACCATAGTGGTACCATATGAAGAAGGCCATTCCTATTTTAAATTTTCTCTACTGTGAAAATCTTCCTCTGACTCCATCTGTAAGATCTATGTATCTGTCTTTCTCTAATGCAGTTGCCCTTCACAAGGCATTTCAGAATCATGAGTTTTCTCAAAGAGAAAAAATATTTGAGAAATATACTATATTTCTGCAATCAGTAGGAATTAAGGCATTATCTTTTCACTTTCAAGACAAAGCACAAATTCTTAGACAAAATCTTTGATTTATAACAACTGTTTGCCACTCAATGATTAGTGCCTTATCCTTTCATTACACACTCTTCTTATACTCATCCAGTCTGTTCCTGTTCAGTGCTGGGGTTTCTGGGCTGTATTAAAACTGTTATTTAAAGTCATATTGTTAGAGTAGATATGTACCATTAGTAACTATAGAAAGGTAAAAGCAGTCATCAAAGAAATAATTTGTAAAAGTATTACTGCAAAAATATCTTGTTTCAGATAAGTATTCAAGAAAAAACAGTGTAGCTATAGGTACAGCAGAGCTCAATTTGGTGCTGTTTCTGCAAATAGGAAATTGTTATTTCATTATTTCTCCTTTGCATAACAGAGCAAATCTTTTTCTTAGTTAAATTACTGATAAAACATTATGGGATAAGGTTTGTGTCTCATCCAGAGTCTTATCCTATATAGAACAAATCCTCTGTAGAGAAATATAATAAAAAGGTCATTTGGGAGCTTACTATAAATAAGATTAAATTAAATCACAGCATTTTTTTTTCTTGAGAAACTCTTTACCCATGTTAATGAAGGTATTTCACATTATTCTCCAGGATCTTAGAGTTGACACAGTGCCTAACAGCTCAGACTTTGTACTGAGGCCAGATGTTTTGTCTGATGGATTTTCTGCTGTTCATACAATCTGTAAAACCTAGAGCAGTCACAGTGCTATATAAGCCAAAACTTTAGCTTTCTCAGTTTCATCTCACACTCGAATCCCCTACAATGGCAGACAAAATCTCTGCCTATAAAAACCCCTATTTGCCTCTGAGTTGATTGGCATTTTACACTAATTCTGCATCTGTGTGTGTGTGTATATATATATAGTTATATTACTTTTAGGAGCAAAATTATCTTCTGCGTACAGGCTGCAGGCTATAAGCAATATAGCATTGAACTCTCAGAAAGGCAAAACAATGTGTGATCTTCAGTTTTTAGGTAAAATCATGGACCGCTAATGATTACTTGTGCAGTTACAAAGCTGTGACATTTGTTTTTGAAGTGTTACTTGTGATGTCTATAACAGTATTCTGTGAGGAGTGAAAATAGCAAAGAACTCGAAAACCAAACACCATGGCATTTTTAAAAGACTTTTGTAGGAAGAAGCTTTTCAGAGAGGACTTCCGGAGTCATCAAAATCATCACTTTGCTTCAGAGAATACTTTCAAATGTAGATGTGCTGGTATTTGCTGCTACTAAACCCAGGCAGGACTGTCATCCATAATCTCTTTAGGCATGCAGGAGGTAGAGAGAGACATAGCAGTAATTCTGCCAGTTGTCTGTTTTTATATGTGCATTCACTTTTAAAAGACACTGGGCATTGCTGAGGTCAACCACTGTTTATGCAGTGATTATGTATTTTGAAAACCCTCCTGAATTGATGTTGTAGTGGTGACAGCATGAAAAGGATTTATCTCAAAAATAAGAAGATTGTGTACAGGTGGTTCTAGCAGATAGTCCAAACCTTTTGAGAACATATATATAAGCCTTTTGAACCCCTGGCCTCATTGGAAAAATACAAGCCTTGTGTTACCCCGGTGTAAACCTTTGAGGCAGAAAGCACTCTGCTTTGAGGCAGTAAGGACTCTGCCTAGCAACTTCTCCTCAAGTTTTCTGCATTGTAATGGCATCCACAGACTATGAAAAGAAACCCTTCACCAGACGCATTGATTGGCAGGTAGCATGCAAGTCCAAGAGCAATTGAGATGAGCAGGTTGAAGATTTTTCCATTTTTTCAAAACTAGTATTTTAATAAAGCAAATATCTTTAAAACTTTGCATTGGTTAGGTACTTGCTTGAGGAGGAATAAATGATTCAAGATGATTTTTATTTTAAAGCAAAGTAAATCTATCTTTTAAAAAAGGCAAATAAAATAATAATTAACAAATAGTATTTATTTTACAGAATGGAAAGTGGAGTCAGCTCCTATAAATGGAATTGACCATCTGAAAGTTGGGCATGGAATCTAACCATAGGCTTTCTTCATAGCCATTGCAATGAAGCAAGGACTTACAGGAATTGCTCATCCTAAATTCTAATATATGTTGAAGGGGAAGTATGACAAATTATCCCTGGAAATAATTGTCTGATCCTAAATCGATTTGAGATCCTAAATGAATAGTTAAATGTTAAAAATATAACATTAGGTAAGATTAATTATGCTTTGAATTCTTAATCCAAACTCAAAAGAAAGTAAAAAAGAAAGATTTAAATATTGGCATCTCCAGAGACTCTTTGAGCTTTTGTTGCTGATTTTACAAGGATATTTTAAACAGTATTTAACATTATATATCTAAATATAACCATGTTTTCTGCTGTCTCTTGAATTACCATTTTCAAACTGCTTTTACAAAATGGTTTGGAGTTTCCAGGAACTGCCTGTGCCTAACAATTAAATTGGCTCAGTGCCTTAGTACTTTAACAATTGTAGCTTTTGACTCGCTGCCAACAGCACTGTGTACTTTTTGTAAAGATTACTGTGCATCGCTCTTGTGACTAATGATGAACAAGCATTGAACCAACTTTCACATTTCTTTGAAACAAGTCTCAAAGAAACACAGTTGTGTAATCATATTAAAAATTAGCATTTTGGTAGTTGTGGCAAGATAGAATCACTGGTAAAAGAGATGGAGCTTTCAGCCACCTTGCAAATGGTTTTCGAGAAATTATTTAGGGAAAGGAATGTTGAAATTCAAAGTCTCCTCAGAGTATTACCACTCTAAATCTGAAGAATCAGACTGATCAATGAATGATAACTAATTATGCATACTGAGCCAAGTCTACTATTAAAAACCATTAAAAAATTCAAATTTAAGGTTACTGTATACTAAATCTTACACACAACTTGTTACACATTTGCTATCATCAATAAAAGACTATTCTCCATTAAAATTAATGAAAACTATTTCCTTAATAAAATATTTTAATTGTAAAAAATAATTAAAAATGTGCATCTACAGAATGAAATGTTTTATCTAATACAATAGAAATTGCTAGTATATCTAAAAGACAGAACTATTCTTGATTGACTAAGATATGCATTAAAAAATCCTGAAAATCTTCTCCTATAAGTGTTAATTATGTTGTTAATCTTAGATTATTTTTTTCCAGTGCAAAGAACCTGCAAGAAATGTCAGAAACTCTTTAAGTCATGTTTAAATTTTTGGTGTGAAATTAACTAACATGGACATCCTTGAATAAGGCTGTGATTGTGATTTAAGATTCAGATATTTTCTTTATCCTCAGCTTTACAACTGAAATTCGGTGGCCATCTTTGGTAGAAGTATATGCTCTGATTATAGTGTGTCCTTCTAATTTTAATAGCAAGAAATCATCTTGATGTTTTCACATATTGGGTAATAAAAAAATCTGCAGGTGAGGTATATTTTCTTTTATTCAACAAGTCTTCAAATATCTACTGAAATGCTGAGATACATCTAATTTTCAAAGAAGAAAATAAATACTTTTTTTTGGTCAGCACTACATTCCTTTCATTTTGTAGCAAGCTCATTGCTTGAAATGGAAATTTTTGCTGCCCTTCCTCTTTGCTAGCATTTTTTTTTTGTTTGGTTTGGTTTGGGTGTTCTGGGTTTTGTTGTTATTGTTGTTGTTGTTTTATTTTGTCCTCTTTTACAATCCACAGATCAAATTGCTTAAAGATGCCAACTGATACTGGGTTTATAAGAACCCATGATAGAACAGTTCTGTAAATTGAAAAGAATAAGTTGTTCTCTCAGAGAATTGTATAGTCAACAACAATATATCTACAGGGCAACTTCTGGCTATAAATATGTTTGTCTGTCATTTTAGATTATCTACAGATGATGCTTTTGTTCATAGTTCTTTACACAAGAGATTTTAATTCAGATCGATCATGAGGAAAATACTGATGTCAGAAATCACAAATTTTGTTTTGATTTGTTGTTCTTTTGTAAATCATAAGTAAGATAGATAAAATCAACAAATTCCAGATAATGTAGTGCATTTTCCCTTTAAAAATGACATTTTAAAATAAGATTTTAATAAAATACTGATTGTCATAGTATAATACTGCACACAGAACACTTCACCATCTATCGTGTGAGTCATATCACAGTGAAAACAGTATTGCACTATATGGATAAAAGCACTTAATGAAGATCAAATCTAGTGAAAATTTACAAGGGGAAATTTACAAGGGGAAGTTTAGGCTTGAGGTGAGGAGAAAGTTCTTCACAGAGAGAGTTTTTAGCCATTGGAATGGGCTGCCCAGGGAGGTGGTGGAATCACCATCCCTGGAGGTGTTCAAGAGGGGATTGGATGTGACACTTGGTGCCATGGTTTACTAGTCATGCAGTCTTGGGTGACAGGTTAGACTTGATGATCTTTGAGGTCTCTTCCAACCTTAGTGATTCTGTGTTTCTATGATTCTATGAAAAACCAAAGCAAACCAAACCAAAAAAATCAGTATGGTAATATAAAAAGAAATTAGTATTTTTATTCTACCTTTAAATGTTATGAATGCAGGTATGAAGTAATCAGCGCTTTTGAGATCCATTTCTCAAGACCATGCCTCTCAATAATATAGTAGCATGATTTAACCTGACAAGTAAAATACCATCATAACACTCATTAAAAAAAACAAACCAAACCCAAAACAAAGAAGAAGGAGAAAAAAAACCCACCATACACACACAAAACAAACCAACACACTTTCTGTAATTTTAGTCTATATATAAAATTAAATTTAACTCATTAATCATGTGGTGGTTTAGGCTGGGTGCCGGCCCCTGATGCCACTGCACAGGCCACACCTGGGATGTCCCAAAGGGGGCCCAGCCCAGTGGGTGGACACAGGAAGCCAGGTATTTCATCCCATAATGCCCTGCTCCCCTATAAAACATCAGCGAGGGGTCCTCCCTTTCTCTTTTCTTCCCCTGCTGCTGCCTAGGTAATGGGCTGAGCTGCCTCCCTTGGGCCTGGCCAGGCTGGGGGTGGGGGAGAAAGAGCCTTGGGGGGGTGTTGGGGTGTACCCCCAGGTGGGAGTGGGATGTTCTTGTGGCACCATTCACCACCACTCTCTGGGCTCGGCCCTCCAGCCAGTTCCTAACCCAATGCAGTGTGCTCCTGTCCAAGCCATGGGCTGCCAGCTTGGCCAGGAGTTTGCTGTGGGGGACAGTGTAAAAGGCCTTGCTGAAGTCCAGGTAGATCACATCCACAGGCCTCTCCACATCCACCAGGAGGGTCACCTGATCACAGAAGGAGATACGCTTGGTCAGGCAGGACCTGCCCTTCCTGCTGTGTGATTGCACTCAAGATGACCCGCTCCATAATCTTGCCTGGCACTGAGGTCAGGCTGACAGGCCTATAATTCCCTGGCTCATCCAACCGGCCCTTCTTGTGGATGGGCACCATGTTGGCCAGCTTCCAGTCTTCTGGGACCTCTCCAGTGAGCCAGGACTGCTGAAAAATGATGGAGAGTGGCTTGGCCAGCTCATCTGCCAGCTCTCTCAGCACCCTAGGATGGATCCCATCTGATCCCATGGACTTGTGGGGATCCAAGTGGCTGACGAGATCTCTAATTTCCTCCTCTTGGAACACAGGGGTACCATGCTGCTCCCTGGCTCCATCTGCCAGCTCTGCAGGCCAGCTGTCTGGAAGACATTCTGTCCTGCAATAAAAAATTGAGGCAAAGGTGTTAAGTACCTCTGCCTTTTCCTCATCTTTTGTTACTACATTTCCCTCTGTGTCCACCAAGGAGTGGAGGTTGTCCTTGCCCTCTCCTCCTTTATAGAAGGATTTTTTGTTGTCCTTCACAGCAGAGGCCAGTCTAAGCTCTAAATGTCCTAATTTTCTTCCTACAGCACCTAGTAACATCCTTAAACATTCTATGGGTTTCCTCACCTTTCTTCCAAAGATGGTACACCCTCTGTAAAGTTTCTGTAAAGTTTCTGTAAAACTTTCATTGTTTTTCCATTTAAACTTTCCACCATTTTTGCAATCCGTTTTGTCTGAGTCTTTCTTTTGCCCATGGTGGGAAAAACTGGTCTCTCAACCCATCACAAATCCTTAAAGTAGTATTTATCATATTTGTAGCAACAAATGAATGGTGGTATCACATACATTCTCCAGCAGTTTAAGGATCTATTTATCCTTGTGTTAAATCATATCAAAAGACTGACTGTCTGAGATAAGATTTTTCCCAGCATTAAGGGAATAGAGAGAACTTTATGCTAGGTCAGATATGGTCTCTTTCCCCATAATTATTGAGAAAATTAGACATGTACGTTGGGTTGTGGTCCCTTATTTTCAGATCTTTATTCCAGTCAGCATTACATGGAAAATAATAATCAGAACAAGATGTCAGTTTACTGTAGAAGACTACTGTAGCCATTTAATTCAGTCTTCTGTTTCTGTAAGATGCCTGTATATCGTTGACAGAAAGCACCATTGTTGCCAAATAACATTTAGTTTATAAGTATACTATCTAATCTATGAACAAACTTCCCCCAAAAGAATACAGCCAGTACTTTGCAATATCAAGTACAGCAGGTAATGTTTTTCCACAAAGCAAAGGGTAGAATTCTAACTATAACTGAAATTACATGGGAAAGAATCTGAAGAATTGAACTCATTTTGATCTTTGTGATTTTACTACAAATTCAGGGTCATATCAACATTACTTAGAACAGTGCTTCTTAATACAGTTTAGCATATTTCAACTATATGATTTTTATGTTTAGGAAGGATGTTGACTTGCTGGAACGTATCCAGAGAAGAGCGATGAAGTTCATGAGGGGTTTGGAAGACAAGCCCTATGATGAGAGGCTGAGGGAGCTGGGGTTGCTCAGCCTGGAGAAGAGGAGACTCGGAGGTGACCTTATTGCTCTCTACAACTACCTGAAGGGAGGTTGTAGCCAGGCAGAGCTTGGTCTCTTCTCCCAGGCAGCCAGTACCAGAACAAGAGGACACAGTCTCAGGCTGCACCAGGGGAGGTTTAGGCTGGATGTTAGGAAGAAGTTCTATACAGAGAGAGTGATTGCCCACTGGAATGGGCTGCTCAGGCAGGTGGTGAAGTCACCAGCATTGGAGGTGTTCAGGAGGAGACTTGATGGGGTGCTTGGTGCCATGGTCTAGTTACTTAGGTGGGTTGGATTGGTTGATAGGTTGGATGCAGTGATCTTGAAGGTCTCTTCCAACCTGGTTTATTGTATTATTGTATTGTATTATGTTGCTCATACTTTTTTCACCTCTTACTAGTCTTTGCCAATGGTCTTTAATGCATTATTATGTGTTCTGCAAAATGCAATCATGCTCACATACTAACTGACTAGTGGAAATCTATACCTGCAAGAGAGAGAAGTTCACTCCTACACACAATTTTTCACAATGTAATGATTTCTGCCAGCAGAAGAGAAATGTTCAGATCCGGGATGGAGTCCACAACAGTAGCAGATCTGACAACTAGTGGATAAAAACTAGGTAGTGAGTTAATCACCCCATCAGTCAGGTTTGTTTGGTGTTTTTTGTTGGTTTGTTTGTTTGTTTTGGCTTGGTCTGGGTTTTTTTTTGTTTTGTTTTGTTTCTTTTTTGTTTTGTTTTGGATTTTGCTGTTAATATTTCTATTACTTCTGGTTTTATTGAAGGAATTTTGTATTTATTGAATATACTTCAGGTCTTCTTTAGGCAACTGAGTGGCAGCTCAATATATCTAAACAAGAACAATATTTGGATTATATTTTGTGTTGATGATGTTTGGAATTAACTTCAACATGATTCTTTACAACTATGTAAAAAGATTAAAATAAAAACAATCTGAAAATATGGCATACAAATAAAAGTTAATGATCTGTAAAGGTCCTTTGGAAAGGAGCTAAATTTTATGATTTGTAACACTCAAAAGTACATTTGTTAGACATTAAAATGCAAGAAAATAGATTAGTTTATCCACAGATTTTCCATGAATGTTTTGATCTTTGTTAAGCTTGTTTGCAAAACACACTTAAACCTTATTTTAAAAGGTACCATAGCTTCCTTAAATATTAAGGTGATACCTCTCCTAAAAAAAGCATTAGTAAATGAAAGAACTATTCCACTATTGTAATTTTCTCTATAATTCTAACCATGAAAATGTTTAATGGACTTTTCAGACTTACTAATGTAAAAACCACAAAATTAACTAATACTTTTTACATGATTTTGACAAATCCCCTGCTTCAATTCCAGATAAGCTGTTCTAAGCACTTTCCACTTTTGTTGTTTTGTTGTTTTTTCCCCCTCATTTGTAAGCTCATAAATACATTTTATTAATACATAGTATCTGAGCACATAGGTATTTTAATATGTAACCAAAAAAATAATATGAAGTTTATTTACTAAAGTTAATCAATCCTTTCCACTCCAAGATGGATGTATGAAGTATGATTTTTGTATGTTGATGAGTAGATCAGGGTAAAAAGGAAGCCCTTTTGTTCCAAATCTTTCAGAACACAGAAATTAGTGACATGAGAATACCTGTTTCTGTTGTGTGTTCCAGATCAAAATAGATGTTAAAAAAGAGCCTATTTCCATTAAATTTGAGACTCTTAGAGGGAGCATTAGCAAATACAGTGACATGCTTCTTATTATTCCTTCTCTGTTTGATTTGGAAAATCATTTATAGTAATGTAAGGGGTTGTTTTTTTTATCCATTTACTGATTATTCTCTCCACTGAAAATAAGTATAGAAGTTCAAGTTAACAACAATCATATCATATAAAAGTAACGATAGTATGGAAATAATATGTGAAGCAAACACATATTGAATAGAATTTTACTACACTTAACAGAATCACAGAAGCACAGAACATATGTGGTGGGGAGAGACCTTGAAGGCCATCCAGTTCAACATTCAACCCGGTACTGAAGGGTCAAAACTAAATCATGTCCCAAAGTACCAAGTCCACATGCTGCTTGAACTCCTGCAAGAACAGTGCCCTGGCAGAACCTTTTCAGTGAAGAAATATTTCCCAAAATCTGGCCTGAACCTTCCCTGTCACAGCTCAAAACCATTTCCTCAAGTCCTGTCACTTTCAAAGAGAAGAGGCTGGGCCCCTCCTCTCTCCATACTTCTTTCAAGTAGTTGTAGAGCGTGATAAGGTCTCTCTTCAGCCTACTGTTCTCCAGACTGAACAACCCCAACTCCTTCAGATATTCCCTGTAGGTCATATATCCTTTACTAGCTTTGTCCTTCTCTGAATGTGGTCCTGCACCTCAATATCCTTCCTATATTGAGGGACCAAGAACTGAATACAATACTTGAGGTGTGGACTCACCAGTGCTGAGTACAGGGCGATGATCACCTCCCTTTTCCTGCTGGCCACAACGTTTTTGCTACAAGCCAGGATGCCACTGGCTTTCTTGGTCACCTGGGCACACTGCTGACACATGTTCAGTCAACTGTCAACCAGTATCCCCAGATCCTTCTACAAGTTGCAGCTTTCCAACCACTCATACCCAAGCCTATAGCTTACCATGGGGTTGTTATGGCCTGGGTGAAGGACCTTGCACTTGGCCTTGTTGAACTTCATACAATTATGCTGTCTAGATCCTGCTGTAAAGTCTCCTGACTCTCTAGCTGATGGACACAGCCCCCCAACTTGGTGTCATATGCAAACTTGCTGAGACAATTAATCTGCTGTGATTCTGTGAGGACAGGCCCCAGTACAATGCTAGTGACTAGATGCCAGACAGATTTAATTCCATTCACCATCACTCTTTGGGTGTGGTGAGCCAGACAGTGTTTTTATCCAATGTAGAGTGCACTTATGTGAGCCTTGTGCTATGAGTTTCTGAAGGAGAACAGTGCAACATCATAAAGTAGAAATAGTTATGTTTAGTAAGCACATCACAAAAAAAATAAAGGCAAGCAGAAAATATTAGAAAAATTCATATATTAAAAAAAAAGAAAATTCTAAGATAATATGAGTCTTCTTATATCATGTGATATGCCATCAGCCTTCCTTCAGATTATTGACAGCTATAATCCCCTAATTTTGCAAAGGAAGCTTCTGAATATTGCTTCTGAAACAGAAGTAATATTCCAGTATGCTAATAGAAAAAGAAATACAAAACAAAACAAAACTACTACAACTTCTACTTTCAGTGATTTTTTTTCATAAGACAGATGGTGTACAGATTTCTCAACAAGCCATTCGTTTTCTGCTTCACTGATTCTTCATCTTATAGCTATTCCTTTACACAAGCTGTTCTCTTCTCTGATAGCAATCTTTTCCCTGCTCAACTTGAGAGAGATAAACCCTAGGCAATGTTAAAAGGCATTGCCTCTTATCTTTCCACATTTCATTCTGAATCTAACAACAAACTATTCTGTCAAGCCAATGATGAATCCTTAGAGTAGGGTATATATCAATTTTTCACAACAGCAACCAAAGCAGCTTAATCCTTGCAGAAAATCCATTAGAAAACTATTTTCACAAAATTTGATTATTAATTGTTAACATAGATTGTGATCTTGCAAACACTTACTCTGGAATACTATAAATATATCTCTGTGTGTCCTAAATAGTAATTATAAGCAAAATATGTAGTCTCTATGATAAGAATGTTTTTAAACAAAACACTCACTGCTATCTCTTTTGGCAGGGATTGATCCTAAGGGTTGCCCTGAGTGCCACTGCTGAAGAAGGTGTTTCAGTGTACGAAGTTACACAAACTTCTGCTGGGAAGAGGAAAGTAATACAGTCAGTATCTCCAAGTTTCTCTTCTTATGAGTGGCACGAAACTCAGCAAAGCCTCTCCCCAGAAACCTCTTATCTTCTTCCTTTCTCAATGCTACATCAGTCTTTCCCAGTTTTCACAGTATAAGCTTCATTCTGTGTGTCAGTATTTGGTCAATATTTACCATTTACAAAGACACTCTGCAGGCAAGATAACACAACTTCAGATAAAGAAGTAATTATTTACTGGCTGATACACATACGAGTTACAAAAAATAACTATCTACTATGCTAAGTACCAATATGCTTGCAATTCTCAACAAGATACCCCAAAAAATCTTTTTCATCTGGGAAATCATTGCTCAGGTTGTAAAAACCCAGTATGTGCTTCTTCAAATTATGATGATCTCTGCTGTTGCACTGCTGTTGTATTGTAATCGTTCCCGTCTCCAAAAACAAACCTCTACATATTCACTTTTTTCTCTTGAAATTTTGACTTTTTTTTGGTTCTTTTTAATTTCAGCAATCTTACAATTTTTTTTTGTCTTTGATAATCCATGTACTTTCTCAGATTTTAGCAATTTCCTCTGAATCTACAGGAACTTAGCATAAGAGTCCATCCTTTCTCATAATACTCCTGAAGAGCCTCTAGGCCAAAGAACTACTTAACATGAAGTTAATTCCGATACATCATGGCAAGTAATAAATGATTTTTTACCTATTTTCATTTCCCCACTTTGCAAAAACTAATGATAAAGTCATATCCTTTCAGTACTGCAGGAACAGGTTAATTATACTTTCATTCTTCTTTTAACCAGCTAAGCATGACATGTTTGCTTGGAATGCATTTAAAAATATTGCTTAGTAAAAGTGATGAAGGAAATGCAATTGAAGAACTATATTGGAAAGATTAGTGTCAGCATTAAAATAACTTCTGATATTTAGCAATTCTTGCAAAGATGTGAAAGTATTAAAATAATAAAACTGTTCCCTGGTGTGTCTGTAAAATGAGTGAATTTTACCAAAAACTGAGCTACAGAAGTATGATATAGGGTGGCTGTAAGCTTTACTGATATGGAAGAATAGTTGAACTTTATTTCATGAACTAACATCAAATGAAACTGCTGAGAATATCACTAGTATTAGCAAGCCAGGATATGTGATAGCATCAGTTCTGGAGTATGGCCCAAGGGCCATTGAAAAGTCTGATTAAAGGAAAATAAATAAAATAAAATAAAATAAATAATAGGGGGAGAACATTTTCTAATTTTTTTAAATTGAATCTAAGTAAAAATTAAGTAACTGATGAAAAAAGAAGCAGCACAGAAACGTTCAGATTTCTTTAAAAATGAAATAATTGTTGTCATCACCATAAGTGGTAGTAGTAGAAGTAATAGTAGTAGTTCTTGAAGATGTCCAGATTTTATCTAATAAACAAGAGACCACTATCTTGTAAAACAATTGAAAAAACCCAAAAGTTTGTAAAAGAAAGGAGTCTAGTAAAGACTACAGTTTAATAATATTTATCCATAGAGGATAAACTATTGAGACAACATGAGATCTGTTGCTATGTTGTTCCACACACAAAGTAAATGCTATCCTGCTGAGAAATAAAGATTTCCACAGTCTTGGGTATCAAGCTCAAATCAGTAAAATCAGAGAAGTAAAATAATTGCTTTAAAGGGACTAAGGGTCATCTTTCACACTATATAAGAAAACATTTTTGTTCCTTTCCCAGGTAAAACCTAACAGTGATAAGAATTTCTGCCAGATGTGACAGGATTCTAAAATGTATTTTGTATTCCCCAGTAACACAAACAGTTGATGCATTAAACAGCGTTAAGAAAAGTAAAGAAACAGAAATATAACACTGAAGATTTGTGAAATAAGCTCTATGACTTCCTAAAGGCTGAGGAAAAGTAAATGTTTGTTTTCTTCTTGCTAGAAAAAGTAAAGTTCTGTGTATTTCAGCAGAGAAGGATGTTCTCTTTGAAGAAAAGGATTAAATGATGGGATGACATCAGCCTGCTGTAGAAAATAGATAAAGATGAATAAAAATCCATTTATGCACCATGCTTTTTCTGAGCTCTATTGCTTAAGGAGCCAGAGTTGTTAATACCAATAGAAAATGTCACAAATTTCTTCATACCTATATAAGCATGACTGAAGCCTGATTAGATTTTAAAATAAACACTAAAAAGACTTCATACACCGTAAGGTCCCAAAACAAGATTTGAAGATCTAATGAAAAACGAATGATTAATTGGTTAATGAAAAGTCCTAACTAATGAAATGCTTGCCAAATTTCCAGAAAGGAAACTGTGCAAAACTTCTTGCCCTTGAACTAGACACACATACACACACACATATGTATACACATATTCCTTGAACTGCCTATATCCAAAGACTTGACTAGATGTTTTGGTTTTTTTTACTTTGACATGATATTTATTTTTGTTAATTTTTCTTTCATAATCACTTAAAGTTTTTTTAAGATTAAATATGCCTTTGAACTTCTATGAATAGGTCAAATGACTGTTGCATACACATTTTTGCAATGGTGTTACTGTTTTGTAAAGTCATAAAAATTTTGGCCAAGAAGTACATGATAGAACAAGACCCGCAAAAACAAACCTGACTGAAATTTTTAATAGAATAGAATAGAATAGAATAGAATAGAATAGAATAGAATAGACCAGGTTGGAAGAGACCTTCAAGATCATTGCATCCAACCTATCATCCAACCCACCTAATCAACTAAACCATGCAACCAAGCACCCCATCAAGTGTCCTCCTAAACACCTCCAATGATGGTGACTCCACCATCTCTCCAGGCAGCTCATTCCAAAGGTCAATCACTCTGTGTAGAATTTTTTCCTAACCTCCAGCCTAAACCACCCCCCTAAACCTCTCCTGGCACAGCTTGAACTGTGTCCTCTTGTTCTGGTGCTGGTCGCCTGGGAGAGGAGACCAACCTCCATCTGTCTACAACCTCCCTTCAGGTAGTTGTAGAGAGCAATAAGGTCACCCCTGAGTCTCCTCCTCTCCAGGCTAAGTAACCCCAGCTCCCTCAGTCTCTCCTCATAGGGCTTGTAATGTCTTAATTAAACTGACATTAAGCTAGAAGGCTAAACTCTGATATATGTTGAGACAAGTACCTTTAGTAACTTTGAAATGCGGGAATAATTTCATGCAGCTGCTAGCTCAGTCATTTAACTGATCAAGATTTGATCTATTATTGTGTTAGTTTTCAGAATAATATGAAGGAACTTGTAGTCCTCTCTATGTTGAGTAGGCTCCTGTGAAACTGTAAAACAATTGCTTGGAAACAATCATAGAAACTTATAATCATAGAATTGTTAGGGTTTGAAGGTTCAAGGATCATCTAGTTCCAACTCCCCTGCCATGGGTGGGGACACCTCACACCAGATCAGGTTGCTCAGAGCTACATCCAGCCTGGCCTTAAAGCTTCCATGCATGGGGCTTCTACCACCTTTCTGAACCATCTATTCCAGTATCTCACCACCCACATGGTGAAGAATTTCTTCTTCACATCTAATCTGAATCTACCCTGAAACCCTAAAAAGTGCCTCACCATCTTTCTTGTAGCCCCCCTTCAGACACTGGAAGGCCACAATTAGGTCTCCTTGAAGCCTTCTTGAGACTGAATAGCCCCAACTCTCTCAACATGTCTTCATAGGAAAGGTACTCCAGCCCCCTAATCATCCTTGTGGCCCTTCTCTGGACACATTCCAGCATGTCCATATCCTTCCTGTAATAGGGGCTCCTGAACTGGATGCAGTACTTCAGGTGGGGTCTCACCAGGGCTGAGTAGAGGGGGAGAATCACCTCCCTTGACCTGCTGGCTATGCTTCTCTTGATGCAGCCCAGGATCTGATTGGCTTTCTGGGCTGCAAGTGCACACTGGTGGCTCATATTGAACTTCTCATCCACCAGCAGCCCCAGGTCCTTTTCTTCAGGGCTTCTCTCAAGCTAGACACTGCCCAGCTTATATCAATGCCTGGGATTGCAGGACTTGGCACTTGGTCCTGTTGAACTTCACAAGGTTGTCATGGGCCCACCTCTCCAGCCTGTCAAGGTCTCTCTGGATGGCATCCCTTCCCTCCAGCATGCCTGCTGCACCACACAACTTCTTGTTGTCAGCAAACTTCCTGAGGGTGCACTCAATACCACTGTCCATGTCACCAACAAAGATGTTAAGCAAGACTGGTGCCAGTACTGATTCCTGAGGGACTCCATTTGTCACTGGCCTTCACTTGGACATGGACCCATTGACAGCCACTTTTTGGGTGCTGCCATCAAGCCACTTCTTTATCCACTGAATGGTCCATCCATCAAACCCATACTGCACCAGTTTGGAGACCAGGATGTTGTGTGGGATAGTGTTGAAGGCTTTGCTCAGGTCCATGCAAATTATATCAGTTGCTCAGCCTTCATCTATTAATGTTGTCATGTGTTCATAGAAGGCCACCAGGTTTGTCAAGCAGGATTTGCTCTTGGTGAAACCATGTTGATTGTACCAAATCATCTCATTGTTATTCTGCCTCAGCAGTTCCTCCAGGAGGATTTGCTCCATGATCTTACTGGGCACAGAGGAGAGACAGACTGGCCTATAGTTCCCTGTGTCATCCCTCTTTCCCCTTGAAAATGGGGATTATATTTCCCCTTTTCCAGTCAGTGGGGCTTCTCCAGACTGCCATGACTTTTGGAATATAATAGAGAATGGTTTAGCAACCTCATCTGCCAGTTCCCCCAGTACCTATGGGTGTATCTCATTGGGTTCCATGGACTTGAATACTTTCAGGTTCTTCAGATAGTCATGAACCTGATCTTCACTCACAATGGGCATTTCCTTCTTCCAGTCCATGCCATTATCTTCCGTTATTCTGGGAGTGTGGCTGAAGTCCTTGCCAGTGAAGACTGATGTAAAGAAGTTGTTGATACCCCCAGCCTTCTCCATGTCACCAGTTCACCTGTTTCCTTTCTGAGGGGGCCCACACCTTCCCTAGTCTTCTTTTTACCATTCATATAATTACAGAAATTTTTACTGTTTCCTTTGATCTCCCTGAATGATCCAGGAATTTATCAATTACAATAAATTAAAGCCTGAAACCTTCTTTCTATTAAAAATGTTGAATCTACAGTGTTGTATTAGTAAAATTTATGTGGATTTTCTGAATAGGTGTCACATATATTATATAACCACAAGAACAGTGCTAGTTAACTCATGGTCTGATGGCAGCTACACAAATAAGCGTTAATATCCACTTAAGTCCAATATTAAAAAGAGTTTTAAAATGTAATAGGAGACACAATTATCTCTAGCTTAGAAAAAGAAAAATACATGTTTAAATAATTAAGACTTACACCTTTACCTTTTCCTTTCATAACCATGACCTGATTGCACTTTCTTACATGCATGAAGATTAACACAATATTTGCTTAAGCAACTTCTTTCATTGAATCTTTGTTTCAGCTGCTGTAATCAAGTTTCTTAAATATTTAAATATAATGTTCTCACTAAAGTCTGAACAAACAAGTGATGGGTGAATGGATCTGTGCCCCTCAAAAAACACAAGACATGACTTAGGAAAATTGAAACTACAGTTAAGTAGTCTTCAAACACTTAAACCTACTGTGATTAACTAGAAACATAAAAGTCTGTTTTCTTACAGGGTACTAGAGAGATCAGTCTCCTGAGAGACAAAATTTCAGGTATGGCTGACCCTGTCAGTTTGCAATTTTGCTGTCAGAATATAACATTTATGTGCAGGGAGTTGTCTCTTAAAAACAGTTTATGGACTGACTTTCTGAGGACTGTAAGTCTTTCAAGTGCACACAGTAGAGGATCTGGACACATACTTCTGGAATTTGCATTTCATTGCCTTTTTTTTTTTTTTTTGAGTAGATCCCTGTCCCTCATGAACTGGGGAGCTGAAAACTGGATTCCAGGTGAGGTCACACTAGAGGGGGAGGAGAACCTCCTTCAACCTGCTGGACACACTTTTCTTAATGCACCCCAGGATCCCATTGGCCTTCTTGGTCACAAGGGCACATTGCTGTCCCATGGATAACGTTGTCTCCAAGGACTCCCAGGTCCCAGCACAGGGCTGCTCTCCAGCAGATCACCTCCTGACCTGTACTGGTGCAATTTGTTATTCCCTCCCAGATGCAGAACTCTGCATTTATCCTTGTTGAACCTAATTAGGGTCCTCTCTGTCTATCTCGGCAGTCTGTCCAGGTCTTGCTGAATGGCCACATAGCCATCAGCCATATCAGCCAAGCCTCCCAATTTGGTGTCGTCAGCAAACTTGCTGAGCAGACACTCTGTCCCCTCATCAGTGTCACTGATGAAGATGTTGAACAGGACTGATCCCTGAGGGACTCCACTAGTTACCACTTTCCAGATGGACTTTGCACCATTGACCACCACTCTTTGAACTTTGTGTAACCAATTCCTAATCCATCTCACTGTCTGCTCTTCTGTCCCACACTTCCTGAGCTTGCTCACAAGGATGTTATGGGAGACAGTGTCAAAAGCCTTATTGAGGTCCAGGTAGACTACATACACTGGTCTCCCTACACCTACCCATTCAGTTATGACATCATAGAATACTATCAGATTAGTCAAGCATGATTTCCTCTTAGTAAATCCATACTGACTACTGAGATGACCTCCAGAATGAGCCTCTCCATTGTTTTTTAATGGGGATGGAGGTGAGGCTGACTCATCTGTACTTTCCTTGAACCTCTTTCTTGCCATTTTTGAAGGCTGGAGTGACATTGGCTTTCCTCCAGTCCTCAGGCCCCTCTCCTGTCTGCCAGGATTTTGCAAAAATTATGGAGAGTGGTAGAGCATCAACATCAGCCAGTTCTCTCAACACTCGTGGGTGCATCTCTTCAGGCCCCATGGACTTGTGAATATTCAATTTTTGTAACTGATCCTTGACCTAGTCTTCATTCACCAGTGGAGAGTTTTCCATCCTCCAGGCTTTAACTCCTTCCAGGAACTGGAGTTCCCAGGGGCTGGTCATAGGAGTAAAGACTGAAGCAAAGAAGATGGATGTTTTGGAATGAAAGGCATGTGAACTGTGCATTCAAGCAAATTATACTTGGCAAAGAAGAAATTTCAGTATCCCTCTCCTTTGCTTATGCTCACCATGTTTGAGAATAAATTAAAAACAAACAAACAAGTCCTAAAACTTTAAAGATTTTTTTTTGTAACTTCAGTTAAGTGGAAGGACAGAGCAGAGACATAACTGTCCTTTGAAGTCCACCCCTTCTGTGTATAGTTTTACCTTTTATCTCAAATTTCAAAATGAAGCCCCAGGATTCTTAGACTTTTATAGCAAAAGAGACTATTTTGATCATCTAGTCTCATACATATTACAGAGAAGTATAATTCCTCCAGTCAAACTCTAAATTCAGTTCAGGCTAATACTACATGAATTCAATTTATTGGGTCACTCCAAAAAAATCACTTCGTTACAAGAAACTGGAACAAAAACTGTACCTGCTGCCTTAGATTTAGAAGACCTGATGGAGCTCACAAAGCTGACATTTTCCTTTAAGGCTTTTGGCATTTGCTGTTATGGGAATGGCTCAGGAGTCCATCTGGCAAGAATAGATACATCAGACAAAAATGGTTTAAATATACTGATTTGCTACATGTTTAGGTCCATTATATTTAAGTATGTTTTAAACCTGTTAAAATTAATAGGTAACAAATGTTTTAAAATGTTTTGCTGAAGGGGACAGATTGGTGAAGGGGGACTTCTGATATTTTTTGTCTACAAAATACTGACAATATTTTTTAAATGTAGAAAAAAATAACTCCCTCAGAATTCAACCTTAACTTAGATACAGAAAACATGAATTGTTCTTATTTTATTATAATTCCCTTTTTAATAAGTATACTTATTGTAAAAGAATTCCACATTTAATGTAAGTGCAAAGAATAATAGTGAAGCAATAGTAATATAATTAACATAGAACTGACTTTGTCTTCCTTGGCTTACTGTGAGCTATGTACAATGAATTATATCCATTTCTATCTTCTAATCAGAAGTTATGTATGCTACAAAGACTCAAGATCTAGGAGCAAGATAAATCAAACATGAAAATATTTCTGTTTACCTAAACTTTGTTTTAAGATAAGTAAGCCAACTCATAACTGGAAAATGGGAGCAAATAAAAAAATATAATATTCCCTGCTATGAACAATTTTTAACACCAATATTCTCTTGGTGTTTCTTCCCAAATGAAGAAGGCTACATGAATAAGGAGCAAAGAAAGCTGCTGACTCCCTTCTATAGATGTAGATCACAAACACAGAGTGTCTGTGTTTAGTTATATATTTATAGGTATGGATGAAATAGGGGGTTCTGTTTGCTGATTTTACTTTAATCCTTCAAATGCTATGCTGAAAAAATTACTGTATATTTTCATTGATTGTTATGAGACCTGACTGTGAAGCTGCCCTCATCTTCTGATTACATTCTAAAAAGTCAGAAAGGTTTACTACCTTTCAGGAGGGCATTCTTGCTTTCATTTGAGGAGTGAGATAATAGAGTTGCTTTTAAAGTCTCTTTTCTTTGATATTGAGCAACATTGTTTTAAAAATAAACTAGCTGGAAGATTATTCAGCTTCCACAGGGTGCTGTAGATTTAAGGAAAGTTTAAGCCTCCATGGTAAGTTATTTCACCACAGCCATTTATTATGATTATGTAAATGCAGTTTTCTGGTAGCATTTTTCTATTACAAGCACTAGGTTAAAATAGCGAATCAACCTGCAGACACATAGGGATTCAGGAATACTACTGTTTCAATATTCTTGTATTAATCTCCTGTGAATAAGTGTTTACCACAGAACATCTAAAACATGTGTGTTTTATAACCTCTTCAGATTGTATCAAAGCCTTTGAAATCTGTGTACAACATTCAGAATGATGACTCTTCAAATAAACCATTATAAATATCTCAGACTGATGCAGTAATAAAATAAAAGAAATAATAAGTGATAAGAAAATTCTCGTCTTATTTACCAAGGTCTTTAAAAGTGATATTGTATACTTTTCATGCTACATGTGTGTGTTCAAACAGAAAAAAACAATAAAACCAAACAACCCAAAACTTAGAGGATACATGAGGGTGGCCTTCCGGGACCTGTCACAGTCCTTTTGGGAATGATACATTGACTCCAGTCCAAATGTCATTAGCATCTGTTGCCCTGTTAATCAGTTTTAGATTCCAATAATTTTTCAAGTATGTGTAATAATTCTACTACGAAGTAGAGGTACTGGCAGTCTCTGGAGGGATAGTGAGCCTGATGTGGAGGCTGGCACATAATTACCATTATCAAAAAGACAGTGTAACCTAACTGGAGTTCCTTGCACTATCAGAATGTAATAGTTTGATAATAACAAACCAAGTCAAACAGTTTTGCAGTAAGTCTGCTGTTGATAGGTTATTGTTAGGAGTTTTTAATGCTTGGGAACTGTGAGAGTCTAAGCCTCACCTTCATTTCACATTAAGCCAAAAGGTTTCCTGTACCTTTTACTCATTATTTATTTTCAAAGTAAATTAGGTTTAAACTTCTTAGATGAGCTAGGCACTAATGAAATACCTGGTCAAGATAATCAGATATATCCAGATAACTAGTATATATACTAGAAGAGAAGTGTAGCTTTTACTTGGCCATTTCTCAGTCTCACTGAATCCCAGGAGAGAGGCACAATTGTCTCTACTTGGGTGATAGAAGCTCTTGGTTTGGGTGGACTGAGCTGTTAAACAACATGTAACTTTTTGGTACAAAACCAACAACGAAGTCTAAGTCTTTCCAGAATAAATGAGCTGCTGAGCATATTTGATATATCACAGTTTTTATAAGGTACCTGATATTATGCCTAAACTCCATTTTATGTGCTTACTACACTTTTTAAATTATTTTTTTTCTGTTAGGATTCCTGAAAGGTTACTTTCCTTACACAATGTATTTACTATATAAATAAAGATTTCAAATATTTTTCCCCTACATATAGTGATTAACTATTAAATTTATTGTTAAAATCCCTGTTAATTATTAACATAGTTTACTGTAAGACTATGAGACTGTATAGTGCATGTCATAAAGAGTTTCATAATCCATTAAAAACATAAAAGGGTAATTTTATATTTAAACACAGAGAATAACACAAAACTGTAGAACATTAACCTGACCAAACCTGCTAACTTTCCAGTGGTTTATAATAGAAAATTAGACCTTTAGGGTAGTATGGAATGGAGTCTTGAAATATATTAAAGCACAGTAATTTAAGATAGTCAAAGACATATATAAATAAAAAGAAAAAAATGGAACAGACATATGGCTTGCTGCTAACTATACTGACATCATCATGCAATATTGATTTGATATTGATAATCCCTCAGGAGAGGCTGAGGGAGCTGGGGTTGCTTAGCCTGGAGAGGAGACTCAGGGGTGACCTTATTGCTCTCTACCTGAAGGGAGGTTGTAGCCAGGCAGAGGTTGGTCTCTTCTCCCAGGCAGCCAGTACCAGAACAAGAGAACACAGTCTCAGGCTGCACCAGGGCAGGTTTAGACTGGATCTTAGGAAGAAGTTCTATACCGAGAGAGTGATTGCCCACTGGAATCAACTGCCCGTGGAGGTGGTTGAGTCACCTTCATTGGAGGTGTTCAAGAAGAGGCTTGATGGGGTGCTTGGTGCCATGGTTTAGTTGTTTAGTTGTTTAGGTGGGTTGTATTGTATGTATTGTATTGTATTGTATTTAGGTGGGTTGGATTGGTTGCTAGGTTGGACGCGATGATCTTGAAGGTCTCTTCCAACCTGGTGTATTGTATTGTATTGTATTATTGTATATGGGATGAATCAGGTTTTTAGAAAGGAAAAATATCAATGTTTAATAATGAGAATTTATAAATAATATTAAGTAAAATAAATGTTAACATGTTAACAAATTCAGAATTTTAGTGCAGTAATATACCAGTTACATTTAATAATAAATAACTATTTGATAATAAAATCAATTTAATATACTTTTAAAAGAATTTAACTAGGAGAAACATTTTGTGCATAATATAATCATTTACAACTTATTCCATTTTATTTTCATTCACCTTAAAAAGAACACAAAAACCTTTTCATTAAAAAAAAAATCTGCAGCATCTATCTAGTTTAGTTCACTTAAGAACTCGATAATTTTGAAAAAATTTTTAAAAAGAACAACTTGCCATGAATTAAACTATTTTTTGGTTGCAAAACTGAATTTTCTATGAGAAAATGGAACTGTAATTCACTAAACACACTAGTTTCAAAAAGTAAGAATCTCATGCTCATAGTTGCAGGTTTTTTGCTTGATTGGTTGGGGTATTTTGTTTGGGGTTTTTTTTGGTGAAATTTTCCTCTTTTGTGTTTGTTTATCACAATTATGCTGTCATGGTTTTGTTTCCACTCACTGTTCTTTTCTGTCTTCTCTTACAGCCTCCTGCTTTCTCAAACTCCTACATTGACAGTAATTTATCAAGTGTTTTTTTCTTGTTTGTTTGCTGGTTTTTTTCTAGGCAAACACTAATATGATTTGCTTCATCATCTTCTGTACCATTTTTGCTTTAGATAGCTATTTTTATAGGCAAAAACATTGGGCTTCGTGTGGAATATGGCCCATGCTTATTCTAAAAGAGTTGCAATTTTTCCTGATAGCTTGGAAATACTTCACTCAGCACCATGCATTTTTTTCCACTGCAACAGTATTGTTTTAAAGATACATGTAATTGTGTTGCATTTTGAAAGCATGGTAAATTATGCTCAATCAACAAAGCAATTACATGACTCTGCAGAATGTACAACTAATGAAAATGTAATCACCAGACCTTATCATTTTAGCCAAAGTTCTAATTTAATAACACAGTTTCATATCCCCAAGAGCCTTCTAACACTTATTTATCATGCCAATTTCCATTATCTAATCCAAAATAATTGTGTTGCCTCTCCTAAATTATGCTAATGGCATCCTGAAAAGCTCTACTCTTTCAAAAGGTTTATGACAATATACACATATATATCACATTAATGTGTACTTGCTGTAGTATGTCTCATTAACAAAGTGCTTCAAAATTTATAATTTAACCTTGTACATGTACTCTTCTGTTACCAGAGCACAGATTCAATTGGTTTCTTACCTTTCTTAAACAAAGACTGCATCAAGAGCACTGGATTGCCATCTATTTTCTTCACTTCATATCAGTAATGATGTAATTTTCATTCTCTGCATGCCCCATTTATGAAGCTCAGTTCAGTTGGAAACTTATGACTTTATTTTACACTAAAAAAAAAAATCAATGTCAAGGATCCATAAGTATTATGAAAATATTGCAAGATTTGGCCTTAACTGCAGAAATTACTTGCTGGCAGAATGTCTTTTTGTGGGCTCCCACCACCAGTTGGAGCAGGGAGGGAGATGGAAGTGAACTGTCAGTGCGAAGATTTGAGTGTAGTTTGTTCTGAAAACACATGTAACTCTAGTCTGAGCCCTTTCACCTTCCATATACATCTTACATTCATAAGTGTTCTTGATGCTACTTTTAAATCTAACATCAATGCACAAAAGCGCATTTTGCTAAAAGAACTAGTACAGAGAACAAACAAGAAACAAACGAACAAAACCAAAACAAACAGTAGTAATAAATTCACAATATTTATTCAATCACTTTATCTTTTTTTTTTTTTTCACTCTAAGTATCAAGCTTCATTCTTGGTGCATTACTATATTACTAATCTCTTCTACCTTTTCTCATGCTGTACCATCCTCATTCACTCTGTTAAATAGGGAGGAAGAATGGAAACAATCCATCAGATCCTTTACAACTTCTAAGGGAGTTACCTTGCCTATCTTTGGTTACATATATTGGTTGGAATTTTATCCAGTGTAGCATAGGAAGATTTTCATAAATAATCTTTGTAGCTTGATAAGAACAGCTAACCAGCACCTCAAGCTTCACAGTGCATTGTTCATCATCTCCATAGTACTCACTAAGTCACCAGGATAACAAGACTTTTTTAGTGATCTACACTAAGCAAATCATCCAGCTTATTTTGCCCTTATTTCACTTCAAATCTCTACATGAGTTTCTCTGTTTAAGTGATATATTCTTTTACTCTGATGCATATCTCCTTTTTTTACCAACCAGTGATAACGATATGTAAGCTGTCCAAAACTCAAAACGTAGATTAGCTTTGCTCATATCTTTCTCGTAGTTAAATCTAATAGTTGAAATGCAAATAATGTCTTTGCTTTCCAAAACAAGATGTTTGAAGTTAGTTCCTCATTAGTGACATACCTTCCTGCTCACCCAGCAAGCTGTCAAAATATTAGAGGGTGTCCCAATGTACAGAATAAGATCCTTTTCAGCATGGTGAACTCCAAATCCAGATGAGTTTATTCACATTAAATACTTCAATGGAAGCACAGACACGAATGTAAAGAGGTGAAAATACTTTCCAGGCATGGACAACAGTGGTTATAGTTTTCAGCACTGAGTACATAAACAGATATCAACTAGTACGAACAAATAACTCCTTTTCAGTGGGGCTCTTTTAAATGAGAAGGAGTTAAAGAATTTTATGTAATATTATAGCAATAATTACACTAACATTCTGTCTTTTGTAGTCATTTGGCATGACTAGAACAGGGGGTATATAAGGAAGTTGCCCAAGCAGCAAGAGGCCTGGTTAGGAAAGCCAAAGCAGAGTTCCAATTGAATCTAGCCAGGGAGGTTCAAGGGAGCACTAAGAATTTCTACAGGTATATTAATGGCAAGAAGACTAGGGAAGGTGTGGGCCCCCTCAGAAAGGAAACTGGTGAATTGGTCACAAGTGATGTGGAAAAGGCTGAGGTACTCAATAACTTCTTTACCTCAGTCTTCACTGCAAGGGCCTCCAGCCACACTCCTGGAGTCATGGAAGACGATGCCAGGGACGGGGAAGAAGAACTGCCCATGGTAAGTGAAGATCAGGTTCATGATCACCTGAAGAACCTGAAAGTGTTCAAGTCCATGGGACCCGATGGGATACACCCACGGGTACTGAGAGAACTGCCCATGGCAGGGGGGTTGGAACTAGATGATCCTTGTGGTCCCTTCCAACCCTGACTGATACTATGATATATTGACAAAAAAATGTGATTTCCACAAAAATGTAGGGAACACTAATAAAATAAAATAAAAATAAAGCTTTGTTTTCTTTTAACAACTATCAAGCACCTCAGCCACTAGTTTATTTGAATTTCAGGTAATTCAGAGGTATAGAATGCTAGGGATCATAGAATAGAAAGAATTTCTGTGTTTGTTCTCCTTATACTGTTTTGCTCACCTAGTACTGCACTGTTCTGGCTGCAAAATGCAGCTATTTGTTATCTCGTATTCTCTACAGATCTAGATGATCTCAAGTTCAAGAAAAAAAAAGAATGAAAATATATGATATGCACACATCATTTCACACAAGATTTTGTTTCCACTTGTCAGGAATTCTAGTGACTAAACTCAACATTCTTATATATACTATAACAGGTCATTGACTGTAAGCTGGGGCATGACACTAAATCTGTACTGCTATTATCTACTTTGGACACAATTGTCTCTCACATAAAAAGGTGTAATTTATCAGACACAGCATGGGTGAATTTGTCTATTAGACTTTGCAAAGACTTCTCTTTAGATTGCTTTAAAACCAAGCCACCATGCCATAACTATGTAATCACATAGTTTCTAAAGGAATTGCTTGTGCTTCTTTCTCAGTTAATCTTTCTGCTAGTACTTTTGTGATCCAGAAAGCAACATTATACTATGGAAAGAACTACAGTTAAGCAGATAGTCCCAGCAACCCATGTTGAAAATCACATCAAAGCAGATAACCACACTCAAATTTTGTTTACAAATAAAGTCCACTGTTGGAAGTTGGCTATGGTAACTGAGATAAGACTTTAGTAGTTAGTGGTAAAGGCTGCATATGCCTGGAATTATGCTCCAAATATTGTTGAAACATGTCCCTACAATTTTTGCTCAAACCCTCCTTCCCCCTCATTTCTGGAGTGGGTACTCAGCCCAGAGCTGAGAAAACAAAGGGCCAGGTGACAACAAGCCAGGGTAAACAACCCAGCTTGCCTTGTTGGGGGTAAACAAGAGCACATGCCCACCTTATGGGATGTTTGTGCTTCTTCCAAACATGAGCATATTCTGACCATATGTTTTGCTACTGGGTAATGGTGTTGACCAGGTTTGACTATTGGCTAAATCCAAGCCTTGAGCAAATTATAAATGTTACCCAAATTGTAAATAAGTTGCTATTAAGCCCTTTTGCTCTCTTGCTGTCTTCACTCATGCTTTGCCCTCACGCACATGGTCTGCTTTGGCGTATCTGCTGCAACCACAAAGCTGCAGACTTGTGAATCAAAGCTGGTCTGTGCACTTGCCGCTTGCAAAGCAAGAACTGTGCCCAGCCTCTCCTGTGTGCTGGTGTCACAGACCAAACGATGGACTCATGATAGTTCATTATTGTCATCTCAAAGTGCAAAAAACTCAGGCAACTCACACCAGGGGGTTCACTTTAATCAGCAGCAAAACTTTATTGTTCATCCCTATGAGGTAGAGAAAAGGGAGGGGAGAAAAGGGGATAAAATAAAGTGAAGAGGTAAAAGAGAAAGAGTTCTATAGTTACCAACAATGCAAGGGTCCAAAGACATCTCTCTGGTCCTGGGTCCAGTTCTTGATCTTAGTAGGAAAAGCTTTACTTCAAAGTCTCCTTCTTGTTGCTTCTTCAGAAAGTCTTCAGGTAACACATTCTCTCTCTCTCACACACACATACACATACACACACACACAAACTCCCCAGGAAAACTCCCAACTCCCTGTTGCTATGGAGACATCTGTTATAATCAACTTCACACCTGTCAATGTCTGAACTCTGTCTTCTCTCCACCCCTTGTGGTCCCCAGGAGTAGCACTTCCATGTATGCTCAAGGGGGCATGCCCAAGGCATGGTCTGCCTTGGAGGCAAGTAGCCTCAGGCCAGGAGGTGTGTTTTCATACTATAGTGACATTATAATGAACAGAGTTCACTAAAGTTCATGGTTCCCTTGGCAACACCAGGACATCAGTCTCTATTGACTGCAGTTCCATTTCTCTGTTCCAAAGTAATACTCGCACACAGTAGGGTTGTCCCTCATACTTGGCAGGTATGGACCATTAATACCATCTAGGTCTCTCCTGTGGAACCTGCATCTGGAAAACCATGGAGACTGCATTCCAATGCACAGGCTCAGTTGCTTAATCAGTAACTTATTATGGAATAGGTCACTGCAGAATTCATACTAAAATACTAGCCTGACTTTCAGTCCTTCTTCTTGAGGCAAGAGGGTCCCAATTCCTGATGACAATGATGAGACAAATGAGGCACTCCTTACAGCTGACCATTAAGTCTCAGTAGAAGGAGCTGCCTGTCACTTCACTCTCACGAGCCAAGTGCCAGGGTGATCCAGAGCATTGTCTGTGACCTGTTGGGAACACTTGTGAGTGTCCTGGATAGCTGCAGAGTTCGGCAGACTCCACAGTGCCACCAGGACAGGGAAGTGCCCAAGACCCCATTCCAGGTGAACCAGCCTCTAGTACAACTCCACAGAGCCCATGCTAAATCCATAACCAAGGGAGAAAGCTGCCTCCACCATGTCCAAAAGGAACCACCCCCAGAACCAGCCATGGGGGTATGGTGAAAGCACATTTTTGCCCAGATATTAGATCTTGTCCCAGCATGTGGACAAATTTCCCCTCCTTTAGGAGGAAGACAAAAGCCAAGGCATTAGCCAGGCCAGCAAAGTCCAAAAGGGTGGCAGTTAACAAGTCCAAGTGCTGGATTCTGCACTTTGACCACAATAACCTCATGCAGCACTACAGACTGGGGTCAGAGTGGCTGGAGAGTGGCCAGGCAGAGAGGGAGCTGGGGGTACTGGTTGACAATTGGCTGAGCATGAACCAGCAGTGTGCCCAGGTGACCAAGAAGGCCAATGGCATCCTGGCCTGTATCAGAAATAGTGTGGCCAGCAGGACGAAGGAAGTCATTGTGCCCCTGAACTGCTTAGGCCACACCTTGAGTCCTGTGTCCAGTTCTGGGTCCCTCAGTTTAAAGAGGACATTGAGACACTTGAACATGTCCAGAGAAGGTCAACTAAGCTGGTGAGGGGTTTGGAGCACAAGCCCTATGAGGAGAGGGCGAGGGAGCTGGGGTCATTTAGCCTGGAGAAGAGGAAGGTCAGGGGAGACCTGAAAGGAGGTTGTAGACAAGCAGGGATTGGTTTCTTCTCTCTAGCAACCAGCACCAGAACAAGAGGACACAGTCTCAAACTGTGACAGAGGAGGTTTAGGCTCGAGGTTAGGAGAAAGCTCTTCACAGAGAGACTGACCATTGGAATGGGCTGCCCAGGGAGGTGGTGAAGTCACCATCCCTGGAGTGTTCAAAAAAAGATTGGATGTGGCACTTAGAGCTATGGTTTAGTTGTCAGGTGTTAGGTATTAGGTTATAGGTTGGACCTGGTGATCTCTGAGGTCTTTTCCAACCTGGTTGATTCTGTGTGAGCCCGTGGTAGGTCTTGGAAGGGAACTCGGGAGACCACCAAGTTGAACCCCCCGTGCCAAAGCAGGATCACCTAAACTAGAAACTGGTGTGAGATGTGTGCTAATGAACACTATGAACCAAAAATTATTATGTACCCAGAACAGTTTTTATGCTAAAAGTTTCTAAGCATATCATGAAGTAGATTATGTAAGCATAAAATCATACAGCATGTATAGAACATGTTGAACAGTAGTAATGGTGCATTGAATCTATGGCAGATCACACACTTTTAATCAGTAGAGTCTATTAAAATGGCAGTAAACCGAATCATTAGACTTATGTTAATTAATGACTAAGGGAAAAAAAAATAAAAAAAATAGCCCAGCACATGACTAGTTTACATTCTTGAGCTGAATATCAGCTTAAATTCTACCTCAAGTCATTCATGATATTAGCTTATAAGCAGAATTTTAACTAGATATAATAGTTAAGGTTCATTATTTAATATTAACAGCTATATTTTATATTTGATCTCCATACAAAGTAAATGGAAAACTACTCATACAATTGTAATGACTTTGGTTGACTGCAAGTACAGCAAAGAATGAGTTCAGTTTTATATTTAGGACAGAAGAATAAAATTAAATGAAATAAAATACATCCATAAAGCCTTACTGGCTGAATATAAAATAACCAGAAAAGTAATTTAAATAGTAATTTAAAGACAGGGAAGTGAACAAATAACCTTCCTCAAGCTGCTGTACTTGTAGCAGAAATCTTCCCCCAACCTCTCCCCAACAACAACAATAAAGACCCATGGGATACAATCAAGAACTGTGTGCATAACTCACACGCTTTGCATTAGTATGTTCACTTTTCTCACTAGTCCTGAAAACTGCATTAATCAAAGACTACGGTAGGAAAGAGTTGCACATCCAGCAATCAAAGACATCTCTCCCCATGCTTGTTATTGTCATTAGTATCTAGTAGTAGTTTTTAGATGCTGACAGGTGCCATTTGAGGAAAAGCTGATTAGAGAGCAACTGCTATTGTTAGCATCTATGTTGATTATAGAGTTCATAGTGAATGTTACTCACCCTGTTTTGAAGGGAAAAACCAAAATGTTAAAACCAGAGAGGCAGAGCTTTCAGAGAGGCAGAGCTGATGGCTTTTTTTCTTTTTTTTTTTTACATCCTGATGTAACATCAGTAGTGGAAAAGATAGAGCTCATAATTGAAGGAGAACAGAACAGAAATAAAGAGAACAGCTGTCTATTTCAGTTTCAGCTACCAAGAAACTTATAAGCTTCTGGTTGAGACACTTCTTAGATTTAGAGACTGATTTGCTTTGACTTAGAGTTCTGTCATGCTTTAAATTCTCAGAGTATCAAGGGTCTATGTCTGTAGGTATGTACTAAAGTATGTATTTTTCACTATGATTTATGGGTACAGGCATATTTTTGAACATATGGTGTCCAAAAGTTACCCAGATTGTTCAAGCATGTACATTTTGTAATGTGGTGTCTGGAAGTTACCCATATTGCTAAAAAAACACAAAACCGAAAGCAATCAAACAAACAAAAAAACCACCCAACAAACATTATGTGAAATGTTTACAAATTTTTCAACATTGATGCATTTTGCCTTGGTTTGGGGTTTTGGGTTTTTTGTTTGTTTAGTTTGTTGTTGTCGTCAGTTTTCTTTTCTGGAGAAATCAGAACAGTGTTTTGTCCGTAGATATTTCATAGGCTTTAGTGGATATTTTATTGGCTTTTATCTAAAAAAATGCGTGGAATACATTTGTGCATTTAGTTGACAGTTCTGAGCAAACAAGCTTTTGGACTGCATTTCAGAAGAGAGTTAAGGCATGATGCAAAAAATGATATAATAAAAGGAGAGCAACAGTCACTGGCAATACTGCTTCAAGCTTTTGTAACACTGCGAAAACAATTTTATAGCAATCTTAATACCTAGAGCATAGAATTTAAATTAAATTTTGAGTGACATGGATTGTTTGTTTGCTTAGCATGATTAATTTCTTCTTATTAGAAGCCAAGGTTGCTCTCAAATTTTGCCTGTGAAGAAAATAAAGCAAATTAAAATATATTTCACAGATTTATAATACCTTCATAGTATGTTGAGATAGCTGTAATTCAGAGGCAGAAGTGTAGGGCTGTACATTTTCCTTACGTAGTATTGAATTTCTCTGTCCTGATTTTGCTGAGATAGAACCACAAGTCAGCCATAGGCTGCAGGCCTTCAGTTCTAGGCTAACCAGGACAGCTTACTTGAGTTGACTCACAGGTGTATTCTGTACTGCGAGTATCACAGTCAGTATAAAGAAGGAAGTCTGGTGAAGGGAAGCTTCTGCGAATGCTTCCACCTCTGGCTTTCTCTCACCCCTCTCCTGCTCTTGAGGCCAACCTTTATGAATATTCACAGAAACCCAGAATTTCATGTGCTGGAAGGGACCTCAAAAGATCATCTAGTCCAACTCCCTGCCAGAGCAGGATCATCTGCCATACTTTTGCTGGGATGAATATAACTCTATATATGTCCTGTACTGACATTGGTATTAATTTGGCTATTTAATTAAATCTGTTTTAGTTTCAATCTGTGGATCCTCTCTTCTTTTCCTGATTCAACTTGTCTGCTGGGGAGAGGTCACTGGGTGATAGAATAACTGCTATAGTTTAGCCCCATGAATGGCTTAAACATAGACAACCTATTTAGGCTTCAATAGCATATTAACATTTTTATGAAAGAAAAATAACTAGTAGCATTGGGGAAAAGTCAAGGCTGATCCTTGGAACAAGGAGTATGTAAACTTCCCCATTTTGATTAGAATGTTTGAAATTCAAAGCCTAAAATATGAATTAGGGCTGGGCCTGAGAATGTAATGAGAAGAATTTCTACTGGTCAGAAGAAAACTCTCTTGTCTGTGGCACTTTCATGTAAGAGTCAGATAAAGGTTCATATCTATGTTTTAAATTTAGAGACATAATTGTGACTGTAACATCTGCTCTTCAATAGGGCAGAAGCCCTATAGATTACAAGTTCTGGAAGTTAATTGCAAATGTAATTTTTGAGTAAGGTCTCATGTACAAATGACTTGCTTCCGGCGGATGTACTTGCATACAATGTCAGAATGGCCACTTATCTGCAGCTGTAACTAATATCACTGGTTGGGTTGTTTGTGTTCTGGTCTTTCCCAACAGCAAAAAAAACAGTTGTTTAATTCCTGTAACTGTCTTCTGGTTATCCCAGTTTCTTTGCTGTCCACACAGCCAGGAAAAAGTTATTTATCTTACATCAGTGAGTTGTACCAGTGCTTTCACAAATGTGTTCATGAAAGGAAATCAATTCCAAATTGTCAGTAAAAAGTAGATTCAGGATTCCTTGCAGGTTTCAGGGTACCCATTTTGTGTTTGTGCAATAGATGTCTGAATAGTCAAAATTGTCTACAATTCATAGTTTTTCTTCCCTGTCCTCTTCTCTTGCCTTTATGATCTACAAGCCATCAGAAGCTAATCAGTTATGACAGATGCAGATTGTTATGGGTGAAAGAGTATCTTATGCACTGATTTTCTACAAGTACATTCTGTGTGAGACATACTCTTAGGAAAAAAGCATGTGTTTCATAAGATTTTCAATTATGCTGAATTTAAAAGGGGTGGAAAACTTATAGTTGGCATAGACTCTATGGGAATGTGGTAGTTTCAGGGTATGCCTTCAAAATTTTTCACAGACTTGAGCAGAAAAGTAGTAAAATATAAATAAATCACTATTGGTTGTAAGAAGAAAAATAAAGATAATTCTAAACAATTCCACTGGAGAGATCTTTACCATAAGACTGGTTGTACCAAAACAATTTCTTCTTCTCACTTTTTCACTCTGAAGAGATACGAGCTTGCTTCTGCTTGACCTTGGCTGCATTGTTTTGGTTAAGTCTAACAACAACTTTCTCTGCCCCTTTCTCTCTTCTTCTTGCATTGGGGGTGGGTAGGCAGAAAAGGAGAAGCTAATAGCATCCCCTGGTCTTTGACCATGGGTGGTTCTTGTGATATTAATTGTAAATAGCTGTAGATACTGTATATTTTGTACATATTCATTGCCTTTCATTGTAGATTGTAGTTCTGCTTGCAAATACAGTTTCCATTTGCTTTTGTCTGGGCTGGCAAACTTAATGTGGGGGGGGGGGGGGAGGGCAGGATTTCAACCCACCACAGGGACATAATTATAATATATATAGTTCACTGTGGCTGAGATTTATGAACTTGGACTACCATTTTAATTTCTTTGAGAGTTTTGCTAAGCAGAAAACAGTGAAGATAGCTGATTTTTGGGGGGGGTGGTGAAATGCAGTGCAGAACACTTACAGTTATTGGACTAAGGTCACAATATAGTCACTGGGAATTTCATAAGTATTTCAGATGGGGAAAAAAACAACTCTGTGAGTTGAATGTCTAAATCTATTCAACTCAAGATAAAAAATCCCAACTTCTAAAAGACATCATGGAAGCAGCAGCTTGCATCTATTCAAGCCTGAATGCTCTAACCCCCAAACTTTTCTTTGGCATTATGAATGAATTGCAATATGAAAATTTGGAAGCAGAAGACTAGCTTTAGTACTTATAATCATGGTTGAACATGTTATGTAAATTTAATGACATTATAATAAAGTGTATATTTTTACATCTTTTACTATTTAATGTCTGTAACTTATTTACAAAGTATATTTACAGGGTCTGTTATTTGGTTGTGAATGATACATTCCACGTACAAAGACAGTTAAATTATTTAAGTACACATCTAAATTTCCAATACAGTGATTGAAATTAGAAATAAGGGTGCTGCAATCTGCAGTTTCCTACAAATGAGATCCTGTGACAGATTATCCAGGTACTCACAACTTGCTTCTCTGACCAGTATCTTCCCAGATGCTGTGACTATAATTTGAGCTGCCCTTGGCTTAGAGAGGGCTAGGGGGATCTCTCTCCTGTGTGCTCCATCACCAGGCTGTAGTCTTTTCATGGCTCTTCTGGGATTCAGTTCTCTTGGAGCTTTTCCTCTTTCTCCCTTGGTCCAGGTGCAAAACCCAGAGTGTAATTTTTGCCTGTTAGGACAAGCTTTTCAGCTGCTACTCAGGCAGTATTTGGCTCTTGTCTCTTTAGCAGTAAGAACAAGGTCAGGTGTAGTTGGTCTGCTGGGGCAGGCCTTTCAGCTGCTACTCTGGTAGCAGTTGGCTCTTGCTGCTGTTTGTGTGAGAACAAGGCAAGTTGCATAACTTCTTGGCAGGTTTAAATACTGTCCCAGGACAATTAATGCTCTTTGGTTACAGAGAAACCTGGTAACTGGATCAATAAGATGGGGCATATCCAAACATGGCTGGGGCATACAGTTCACAGCTGTGTCACCAAGTTAATTACATGTGCTACATGTTTATTTAGACCATCTGGACCCCAGGAAGTGTCCAGGTTTGCACATTCACAGGTTCTTAGCCCATGGTCTAGGCCAGGTCGATCCTTCAGGACAGACATATATGTCAGTTCTGTTTTAAAATTTAACCCAAGGATACCAATAAAAAAATTAGCTAATATATTGCTTGTCCTAGTACAGGTTTCTTGGTTCAAAGAAACAGTTAATCCTTTGTCATATGAAAAGTGCTAAAGGGTTGGATAGGTTTGGATTTTTTTTTTGTTAAAACTCATGTTAAAAAGGTTCTATCAGAATAATAATGTGCTTATGTATGCATACATATGTTCTTCATATGTTTCTTATTGCCAAATAGAGTGCAGGTATCCATATGATAATCATGAATGGCTTCGATTAACAGCTGTTCTTAATAAGTTATTAAAAAAAAAACAAACAAAAGACCCAAAACCAAACAAACACATATGCAAACCCAAAATCTGAAGAAAAACTAAAAAAACATCTGTAGTGGTTCATTTACTGTGAACATCTGTCTTTCAAATGTCAGCAGGCAAAGTTGTTTTTTTTCTGAGGGCACATATTTCAGCTGGATTCTTGAGTGAAACAGTAGCATTTCTTTGTGTATAGATAATCAGATAGTGACAGTTTCTATTTATGCATTTGGAAGTGATTGCATAAGAATCTCATTTCAAAAGAGTGTGATCTGTCCTCTCTATTGGATAGGATTTTTCCAAAGTATCTCAAGTTCACTTTCAACTTCAATTAGTTGAGAATGTCATTAACAAAATTTGAAACCTTCCCTAAAATAATGCAAAGTTAAGAGCTCCATTGAAAAACAACAATGATCTGATGCTATGATGTCCTATTGTTCACTGAGAAGATTTAAAAACTGAGTTATTAACTAAAAGCAGATAATGGCTCTAAAGGTATTTATAATTTTCTATCTAGGAGTCTTGGACATCTTAGTTTTTTTTCCTTTCTACTTGACACCTGATTATCATAACAGAACTGCATCTTCATCTCACTTGCATCTCTAGGCATAGACATAAGGACCATGGACCTGTGGAGCTATATAAAGCAATTTCTGACCCAGACTGAAGGATAAATCAAGAGATGGAGGACAGACAAGACAATAAATCTCCCCAAGATGGACAGTCACCACCACCATTTTTGCACCCATCCCAGAGCCAGGGGCAAGACCCTCACCAGCCAAGATACCACACAGAGAAGCTCAGCACCAGCAAGGACCCAGCCAGCACCCATGGATGATTCTGGAGGAGCCATCAACCATCATCCTACCTAGCCAGGGAGCCACAAGGCCCCTCAGCCTTTGACCCCACCCCAAACACCCACTATGCCCTATAGGGACTCACCAGGAGTAAGAAGAAAATCTCTCAGCCCAGCTAGGCTCAGCTTGGGGCTTCTGCTTTTCCAGGAGGGGATTAAAAAGGGGAGGGGAGGGGAGGGGAGGGGAGGGGAGGGGAGGGGAGGGGAGGGGAGGGGAGGGGAGGGCCAAATGGTCACACCTGGGGTGGGAGGAGACTCCAATGGAGTCCAGAGGCTCTGGGGTTTGAGGGGAAAAAGGGGGAAAATGGGTCAGGTGAGGGACTTTTAGGGTGTCAGGTAATGACAGGACTAAGGGGAATAGAGACTCCCCTGTCATGTCTTCCTCTGGTGCCTCAGGGATCTGGGTTTTCTGAGGACAGTCTCCAGCAGTATAGATGGAGACAAAGAAGGCATTTATTGACTCCACTTGTCACAAAGGCACCCACCTCTCCTAGTTTAGAGCAGGACAGATTGCTCTATTTCCCCAAAAGGGGCAAAAGAATAACTCTCACACAAATGGATTTTATAGTAATGGAAAGTTTAAATGGAAAAGCAACTAACATACCACAACGATAGTGGTGAGCACAGTAATTCCAAGAAATCCCCATTCTAAACACACAAGTTCCTTCCACCAGACCAAAAGTCCAGGGTTTCCCTTCTCTTCTGCTGGGGTCCACCCACCTCCAGGGCTCTTTCTTGCCCCCCATTGATAGGTTGGTTTCAGGTTGGCCAGGTCTGAACTACCCTCCTCCCCCCCTTTTTTATTCTAGCATTAGGCCTGAGCAGGCCAAGATTATACAGGGGGGAAAAAGTTACTCAGGCCAATGAGGCCTGGGATACTCTCCCATCATGTCCAGATAAGAGAGCATCTCTCTCCCACAGGAGCAGAGAAGGCAGAAAGAGAGAGACAGTAACTTTGCTGCCAGATTCATAAGGAGGCAGGATTTATGGGTAGAAATACAGTACTTCCTGTGTCCGCCCCCTCAGCTGCACACTCTAGACACTGGAGGTCTCAACTCTGTGGCTTCTCTTTTTGGAAGGCACCCAGCCTCAGTGGCCACACCGTGATGGGCCTATGTTGCTTCTAGTGTTAGTTTTTCCTGCAACATATTTGAAGAAGCCCTTTCTGTTGTCCCCACCTGAGGGTATAACCCCAGGGCTCTTTCTTCCCCCCCCCACTTCCCCCCCCACTGCCAGGCTAGTGTCAGTTGGCCAGGTCTGAGACTGCCCCTCCCCCTTCTCCTCCTGGCATTAGTCCTAGCCAGGCCTAAGAGGCCTTGAGATACTCCCCCAGCATTACCTGACAGGGAGCATCTCCCACGGGAGCGGAGAGGGAAGAAAGAGGAAGTGAATGACTTTGCAGATAGATTTATAGGGTGCAGGATATTATGGGTATGAAATAAGCTATTTCCTGTGCCCACCCACTAGACTGGACCCTTGGGACACTGGAGGTGTATCTTGTGTGGCAGCAACAGGAGGCATCCAGCCTAAACTGCCACAGATTCCTGGCTTCCTTTCTCAATTTCCTATCTGTTGGAATGCTCTGATCTCGAGCATGGAAGAAGTGGTCCTTGATTATTTACCAACTGTCATGGTTCCCTTTGCCTTCTAGTACCCTGTCCCATGAGATTTCCCCCAGCAATTGCTTGAAAAGGCCAAAGTTGTCCCTGCTGAAGTCCAAGGCCGTGATGCTGCATGGTATTCTGTTCCTGCCACACAAGATCCTGAACTCCACTGTCTCATGATAGCTACAGCCAAGGCTGCCCTCAACCTTCACTGCTTCAACCATACCCTCATTGTTAGTGAGTATCAGGTCCAACAGCACTCCTCTCCTAATTGGCTCATCTACCATTTGCTTCAAGAAGTTGTCATCAATGCACTGGAGGAAGCTCCTGGACTGTGGCTGGGTGGCGGTGTGGGCCTTCCAGCACCTATCTGGGTAGTTAAAATCCCCCATGACAAGCAGGGCCTGGGATTGCGAGGCTGCTGTCAGCTGCCTGTAGAAGGCCTCATCAACTTCCTCATCCTGATTAAGTGGTCTGCAATAAACATCCACAACTACATCAGTTATGCTAGCCTGTCCCTTAATTCACACCCACAAACTCACATCTGATCCACTTCTGAACAGAACTCCATATATTCTAGTTTCTCCCTCACATAAGGACCAACTCCACTAGCTAGGAACTAATCACTGTCAAAAGCTTGAACAGTCAGTAAAAACCATGATAGCTATGGTTCCAACTCTCAAGTCAACATCTCCCTATTAAAAGAGAAAGCAAATCAATTATAGATTATGGCTTACTATTACATAAAGATGCTGTTGTATTTTGGTTTTTGTCTATGTTTGTGAACACTGGCTCTAAAGCCTGCACACTAACTTCAAAGTATTTAATTTATCAATATACATTTAATAAGGAAAATTTCATTTAGGATTTTGAAGTGAAATAATTTGAAAATTAGTCTTCTAGTGGATTCTGTGTCTACTGTAATGCTGTTTGCATTACAACACAAATATGTATTATATGCTTCCGTCTTTTTATAGCTGTAATAACACACAAGAAAACCACAAGGAGAAGTTCTCATGGCTGACCCTTTAAACTCTCAACATTGCTATTGCTTCTGCTGTCTGAAAACTTACCTCTTATATCTAGCAACTAACCTTTGGTTTCTGTCTTGTGGCTTTTCACTACAAGATAAGGAGCAGTATTTATGCAGCCAATGAAAAAAAACCAACCAAACAACAACTTCTGTTTCTGTCCAGCTTATTTTTCCAGAAAAATGTGGTTAAGTTTTTTCTAGAAAAATCACAGGTCCTTAAAGCATTCAAAAATATTTCAACATTCATTTCTGACAGATATTTCTCCAGTATTTCTTGAGGTCAGGTAATTTCTTTCCTGAGCTGTGGATACCCTCTGTATTGTGAGCTGGAGCACTCATGGAGTGCATACTGTAATTAAAATACTATCTACCAGCATGGGAAAATCACCATTTCACCTGCTAAGCTCAATCTATCCTGAGTCTGATTTGTAATTCCAGAATTTCCCACTAGTTTTAAGCTATACTTTGAAATTTCATTAAGGATTAAAACTGTGCAAAATCATGGTTCTATGAAGATGTGTGTGCATTTTGAAGCTTTCTTAAAATACATGTCCAAAATTTAAGTCTTTTAGATGTTCTATTTTCTTTTAAAGTATTCTGTGTATTCAAGTAAAAATGATAGGGACTTACACTTTCTAGATAACTTTCATCATAAATAATAAAAAGAAGTAATTAATAGTTATTTAAAATATGTGTAATGTTGAATGAAAGTTTCAATTAAGCAATGAGGAAAAAACATGGTGCATGATTTAGCCAACTGCTCTATTGAAAATTTATTTAAAGTTGATGTTTCGTTTTTATATTCCTGACAAAATGGTCTCACAGTTCTCATTTTTATTCAATTTTTCATTATTATTTTAGAAGGCTGAAATAGTATGACTGAATATACTTTTTTCCTATCCAAAGTAAAGTATTTTTCTTACTGTAAAAAGTTATTAGAAAAGTCAAAACTCCTTAGCTCACATACCTGTAATAGCAAGAGAAACCTTTCCACTCAAAGCTGAAGATTAAGGGGGGGAAAAAATAAAGGCACAATTTTCAGATGAAGAACTGGAGCATGTTTTTCAATTGCTTTGTCTGCTGAGAGGTCTAGAGGGTGAAATGAGCTTGACATTTGAGAGACTGAGGGAAATTTCTTTATGTACTGTTCTGAAAGGGAAGTAATACTCTGAGGATATAGACTAATACTTCTGCAGATAAAGTGGTATATTTCTCACCCTGTTTTCCTGTAATGAAAACAGGAAAAAGAAAAATAATAAAAAATCTCAAATATTATTTTTCCAAGAGGACTTATTTAAAAAATTATGCATGCATTTCTCAAGAAATATGAGGGGGGAAGAAACACAAACAAAATCCAAACTAAACACCACTGTTCCTAGCAGAAATAATTATAGCAAGTAGTATATTTGTATTGGGTTGAATTGAGATGGAGTTAATTCTCACAGCATCTTTCTAGTGCTGTGGTTTTTGCAGCAGTAGTTGATAACACGGCAGTGTTTTGGCTACGGCTGAACCCAGTATCCAGGCTGTGTCCTTTCAACATTTCCCTGCTCCAAGAGTAGATCGAGGGGCGGGCAAAGTCTTGGGAGGGGACACAGCTGAACCAGCTGACTCAGACTGGCCAGAGAGGTATTCCATACCATATGACATCAGCTCAGGTATAAGAATGAAATGAAAGAAGGAAGTAGGGGGGGCTTCGTCCATGGCGTTCATCCTCCCAAGGAACTCCCAAGGGCTTAGAGAGCCCTGCTGCCCGAGACCGACCATCGTCCTGCTGATGGGAAGTAGAGACTAACCTCTCTCTCTCTGCTTTTCTGCTTCCGCGCGGTCTATTGCCATTTGCTTATTAGTGTTATTAAATTGCTCCTATTTACCCCTGTGGCTTCTGTTATATTTTCCTTTCCTTCTTCCCCTGTTCGCTTAAAGAGGGGGAGTGATAGAGCGGCTTTGGTGGGCATCTGGCCCTCAGGCCAGAGCCAAACCACCACAGTCTTTTTTGGTTCCCTGACCGGGAAACGAAAATATAACATAGCTGTAATTTCTACAATTTTTTTTTTCTATATACTTGCCTGTGATACAAGCTTCTGTGCTGGTCACGTGGCTTGTTGATAACTTTTGCTTTGTTATGAAAATGCTTCGTTTGTTTAGGAACATGCCGAAACAGATAATGGCTATGTGTTTCTTTATCCTGCTTGTAGGGCTGCTGATTTGTGGGAGCTATGTTAGGGAGGTCACCATTTCTGTTTCCCCACCTGAAGTAAATGTGGAGAATTTTATTATGCAGGCCCCCAAGATTTTGATCCATCCTTATGTGAGCTCTCTAGTATTGCTAATCAACATTATTGGCATGCTGTGGGTTTTGTGGAGTTTGATTCCATCATGGTATAAAAAGAGACAGTCTTTGGATGGGGATATATTGAAGTATGCTTTGAAGCGGTCAGTCCCTGGGTGGCAGGGTGTGTGGAAGGACCTGGGCAGATTCCTAGGACGGTTATCACCTCCCATAGCCTGGGACTTTACCCCAGAAGAGGCGAGCGATCCTACTAAACTGACTCGCCATCTGATAGAAGGGTGCCTCGCTTATCCCAATGAGAACAAACAACTTCTTGCACTCTACTGGGGCTTGGCCTGTGCTTACCGAGCCACAGTTCAATACTCTATGAGGACTATGGCTGAGGCAAGCACCCAAACACTACCTGAGGATACCATGGCAGAGATGGGGACCCAAACAGCAACCAGAGAGATTGCCCCAGTCGTAAAAAAGAAGCAGTGGACAAGGAGGTCAACAGGTCCCTCTCAACGATTGGTAAGGGATGAGGAAGATTATGATCAAGAGGCTGGTCCATCAGGTGAGAGATTGGAGGAAGTGAGTGAGATCAAACAAGAAGCAGAGACTACTCGGTCCTTAACTTCAGCAGAACTGAGAGACCTACGTAAGGATTATAGTCGCCAGCCAGGAGAGCGGATTGCTGCTTGGCTGCTCCGGTGCTGGGATAATGGGGCTGACAGCCAATTGCTGGAAGGGAAAGAAGCCCAACAACTGGGACCCATTGCTAGAAACAGAGGTATTGAGAAAGGCATTGCAAAGGAGACAGGCATATGCAGCCTCTGGAGACGACTCCTGCTAAGTGTCAGGGCCAGGTACCCATGCAAGGAGGACCTTATGAGTTCTCCAGGGAAGTGGAACACTGCAGATGAAGGAATCCAATACCTAAGAGAATTAGCGGTGTTGGAAGTTATCTATAGTGATTTAGACGATCAAAGTGTTTCCACAGATCCAGAGGATGTCCCATGCACACGGGCCATGTGGAGGAAAGTGATCCAAGCTGCTCCAGCATCGTATTCAAACAGCCTAGCATTGATGTACTATGTGGATGAGAACGCACGGTCTGTGGAGATTGTGTCAGCCTGGCTTCAGAATTTTGAAGATAACCTCAGTATCAACTCACTTCCACGAGCCAGTGCCTCATCGACCAGGTGTACTCCAGGAAATCCATCCCCTCCTGCCTCAGTCGGAGGGAAAGGGAGTCCCAGACGCACACCACGTGGAGTACTCTGGTTTTTCCTTCGTAACCAGGGTGAGGATATGAGGAAGTGGGACGGTGAACCCACTTATAAATTGGAAGCTCGGGTGCGTGAACTGAAAGGGAAAACAGCAGTTAAAAAGGTATCATTTAAGAAAACATCAAAGGTATCTGCAGTAGAAAGCCAAGAGAGTAATCAAAGATCTCTTAGGAGAAGAAGAACAGAGGTTTTACCCCTTGATCCTGATGAGGGGACCTCTGGCCAGATACCATTCAGATCAGATAGTGAATGCTCTGATGAAGACCAGGAGTAGAGGGTCCCTGCCTTCGGCCAGGAGGAGGAGAGGGATGACAGAGTGTATTGGACTGTGTGGGTTCGATGGCCTGGCACATCAAAGCCACAGAAATATAAGGCATTGGTAGACACAGGGGCACAATGTACATTAATGCCATCAGGACATAGAGGTGCTGAATCTCTTTGGATTTCTGGAGTGACAGGAGGTTGCCAGGAGCTGTCTGTATTGGAAGCTGACGTGAGCCTAACAGGAGACAAGTGGGAAAGACATCCCATCGTGACTGGCCCAGAGGCCCCTTGCATTCTTGGTATTGATTACCTCAAGAGAGGGTACTTCAAGGACTCAAAGGGTTATCGATGGGTTTTTGGCGTGGCCACAGTCAATACAGAGAAGATCAGACAGCTGTCTACCCTTCCTGGCCTTTCAGAAAGTCCCTTCGTTGTGGGATTGCTGAAGGTTGAAGAACAACAGGTGCCAATTGCTACTAGAACAGTGCACCGACGGCAGTATCGTACAAACCGAGACTCCCTGGGTCCCATTCATGAACTGATTCACCAGCTGGAGATCCAGGGAGTGATCAGCAAAACGCATTCACCTTTTAACAGCCCCATCTGGCCAGTGCCAAAATCTGATGGAGGATGGAGATTAACTGTGGACTATCGTGGCCTGAACGAAGTGACACCACCACTGAGTGCTGCTGTACCAGACATGCTAGAGCTCCAGTATGAGTTGGAGTCAAAGGCAGCTAAATGGTACGCTACTATTGACATTGCCAATGCATTCTTCTCAATTCCATTGGCAGCAGAGTGCAGGCCACAATTTGCTTTCACCTGGAGGGGTGTTCAATACACCTGGAATCGATTGCCCCAGGGGTGGAAGCATAGTTCCACTATTTGTCATGGACTAATCCAGAGTGAACTGGAAAAGGGTGAGGCCCCTGAACATCTGCAGTACATTGATGATATCATTGTATGGGGTGATAAAGCAAAGGAAGTGTTTGAGAAGGGAGAAAAAATTATTCAAATACTCTTAAAGGCTGGATTTGCTATAAAGAAGAGCAAAGTCAAAGGACCTGCACAAGAAATTCAGTTCTTGGGAATAAAGTGGCAGGATGGACGCCGTCATGTACCTATGGAAGTGGTCAACAAGATAGCAGCAATGTCTCCACCATCTAACAAGAAAGAGACACAGTCCTTTCTAGGCCTTGTGGGGTTTTGGAAAATGCATGTTCCAGGCTACAGTCAACTTGTCAGCCCTCTTTATCGAGTAACTCGAAAGAAAAATCAATTTGAATGGGGCAGTGAGCAACAACAAGCCTTTGAACAAATCAAACAAGAGATAGCTCGTGCAGTGGCACTTGGGCCCATCCGAACAGGACCATCAGTGCAGAATATCCTTTACACTGCAGCTGGGGAGCATGGTCTCACTTGGAGTCTCTGGCAGAAGACACCAGGTGAAACCCGAGGTCGGCCATTGGGATTTTGGAGTAGAGGATATCGAGGATCAGAAGCCCACTATACACCAACTGAGAAGGAGATTTTAGCAGCCTATGAGGGAGTTCGAGCTGCATCAGAAGTAGTGGGTACAGAAGCACCTCTCCTCTTAGCACCCAGGCTGCCTGTGCTGCATTGGATGTTCGGAAGGAACATCCCTTCCACTCATCATGCCACCAGTGCTACATGGAGTAAGTGGGTAGCACTAATTACACAGCGAGCTCGACTGGGAAAACCAAGCCACCCAGGAATTCTGGAAGAGATTATGGACTGGCCAGAAGGTAGAGATTTTGGAGCATCACCTGAGGAAGTGGTTCGTGCCCAAGAGGCACCACCATACAACGAGTTGCCTGAAGATGAAAGGCCTTATGCTCTGTTTACTGATGGATCATGCCGTGTGGTAGGAAACCATAGGAAGTGGAAAGCTGCTGTATGGAGTCCTACACGACAAGTTGTTGAGGCTACTGAAGGAGAAGGTGAATCGAGTCAATATGCAGAGGTGAAAGCCATCCAACTAGCTCTAGAGATTGCTGAAAGAGAAAAGTGGCCAGTACTTTATCTTTACACAGATTCTTGGATGGTGGCTAATGCCTTGTGGGGATGGCTACAGCAATGGAAGAAGACCAACTGGCAACGCAGGGGCAAGCCTATTTGGGCTGCCTCATTGTGGCAGGACATTGCTGCTCGGGTGGAGAACATGACTTTGAGGGTACGTCATGTTGATGCTCACGTACCTAAAAGTCATGCTAATGAAGAACATCAAAACAATGAGCATGCAGACAAGGCTGCCAGAATTGATATAGCTCAAGTGGATCTAGACTGGGAGCGAAAAGGTGAACTATTTGTAGCTCGATGGGCCCATGAAACATCAGGACATCTAGGGAGAGATGCTACGTACAGGTGGGCTCGTGACCGAGGGGTGGACTTGACTATGGAGGCCATCACACAGGTCACACATGACTGTGAAACCTGTGCTGCAATCAAGAGGGCCACGAGAGCCAAGTCTCCCTGGAACAGAGGGCGGTGGCTGGGTTTTCGCTATGGTGAGGCCTGGCAAATCGACTATATTGGACCACTGCCACGAACGCGCCAAGGCAAGCGTTACATCCTCACCATGGTAGAAGCAACTACAGGCTGGTTGGAAACATATCCTGTAAATCATGCTACTGCCCAGAACACCATCTTAGGCCTTGAAAGGCAAATCCTGTGGCGACACGGTACCCCTGAACGGATCGAGTCTGACAACGGGACTCACTTCAGGAACAATGCCATCAGCTCCTGGGCCAAGAAACATGGCATCGAATGGGTGTATCACATTCCCTATCACCCACAAGCTTCTGGGAAGGTTGAAAGATACAATGGACTGTTAAAGACTATGCTGAAAGCATTGGGTAATGGGACATGGAGGCATTGGGATGCAAATTTAGCAGAAGCCACTTGGCTGGTTAATTCTCGAGGATCTGATAACCGTCCTGGTCCTGCCCAAACAAAACCCTTGCACACTGTGGGGGGAGATAAAGTCCCTGTAGTACACATGGGAAAATGGCTAGGAAAGGCAGTGTGGGTTGCTCCTCCCATGGGGAAAGGCAAACCCTCGGGCTGTGGCGGCGGCGGCCCTGGTCTCTTCCCGATCTAGGGGTGGCATGTTGCAGTTTGGGCTGGGTGCCCTCTGCTACATGAGGTGCTTCCTGTGTCCAGAGGTCCAGCCCAGTGGGTGGACACAGGAAATTAGGTATTTCTACCATAATTCTCTGCACCACCACTATAAGATCCAGTGGGAGGTCTGGCACCTCCTCTTTCTTCCTCGCCATCGCCCGGTAACTGGGGGAGATGTTGTCTCCCGGCCATGGGCCTGGCTAGGCCCAAGGCCACGGGGGGATGGGCAGTCTCAGATCTGGCCAGCTGAGACTAGCCTAGAGTGGGGAGGGGGGAAGAAGGAGCCCTGGGGGTCTTGGATGTACCCCCAGGTGGGGATGGGATCTCTCTGGGTATGCTTTGGGATTTTTTCCTTTGTCACTGCTTCTGGCTTTCTCTGTAAACATTCACTGCTTTTTCATTTAAACTTTCCATCACTTTTGCAATCCATTTGTCTGAGTTGTTATTTTTGCCCGTGGTGGGGAGGGGGGCTGCCTCAACCCACTACATTATTGGTAGCAGAGGATGGTTCCGGTGGGGAGGGGGTTTGCCCTCAACCCTTTTGCATTCCTGGCAATCCACCCAGGAGTAGGAGTTTGTTACTGTGGCCATTCTGCAGATCGGATTGCAAAAGACGGAGAGTTTAAATCTAGTTCTGGGCGTCGGTTTGGGTTTTAGAAGTTGGGGCTCAAGTTTTGTTGCCGGGGCGATTGTGAGTTCTTGTGGATTGCAGGGGGACACCTGGTGCGTGGCCGGTGGCACGGAGCCCCCTCCTGCTGTGTTATGCAGGGGGTGGTTCTTGACCATCGGAATTGGGGTACCGCTTAAGAACGCGGGACCTGCCCTTCCTCCACCTTTATTCTCTGCGGAGCGACAGAAGCGGCGGGGAGTGAAGCGGGGGAGGAGCAGCGGCGAGCAGATCAAAGTCAGGTCCGTTCTCGCTGCGGGGATAGAGCCAGCCGTGGCGAGCGGGCGAGCCCAGCTCCCGAAACTCAGGAGGGCGAACGGGGACCCCAGCTGGAAAGCCGTTCTCAAGGGCTCTGAGAACGCGTTTATGGCTTTTGCTGGAGGAGCTGTTTGAATGCCCGAGGGGTGGAGGTGATTTTGATTCTGTACCGCGGCGATAGAGGTGGCCAGAGCCCTGCTGTATGCTCGGGCTGCGGCGGCGGTGGGCTCTTGCCGTGCTCTGAGTGGCGACGGCGGCCTCCGGCCGTCCACTCGGGCTGTGGCGGCGGCGGCCCCGGCCGTGCGCTCGAAGTGGCGGCGGCGGCCCCGGCCGTGCTCTCGGGCTGTAGCAGGGCCGGCCCTAGTCTCTTCCCCGATCTTTCGGACGAGCTCCGAAAATGGCGCCAAGCACCTGGCACTACCTCCCTTCTTCTCAGTAGGTTGTGGTGCAGCCTCTCCCTCCTCTGGGGGAGGGTTGTGTAGTCTGATGCTGTCACGCCTCGGTACGCGAACGCCCAGCGGGAGGGCGGTGTACTGTGACATGCATCTATAGAGCCTTGGGCCGCGGCTGGAAGCGGTCAGCACTGGGCTTGGGATAGGTCCGTGCAGGGTTGTGGAAGGCTCAGCGTGCTATTTTCCTGGAGGGGTGGAGAAGCAGTTAGAGCCTGATTGTTCTGACTGGCTTGCCCCAGGGGTGGAAATATGCCGCTGAGTAAATAGAGATGGAAATAAAGGGGTGAGGAGTTGTGAGGCTTTTCCAGGTGACCAGCATGTCCAACGGATCCATGAAGAACTTGCACTGCAGAAGAGTGAACTCTGCATCGCTGGGAGGTTCCATTAGATGAGAGAAGAAGAACTGGAATGGACTGATGCTTGAGCCTGAATGAGAGAATGTTTGGGTGGACGCCCAGATGAAGATACAGACTTCGCTGGACATGTCATCAGAAGATTTCTGATTTGATGATATGTTTGGGGTGCAGAGATTATGGTATGAAATAAGGGGTGGCATGTTGCAGTTTGGGCTGGGTGCCCTCTGCTACATGAGGTGCTTCCTGTGTCCAGAGGTCCAGCCCAGTGGGTGGACACAGGAAATTAGGTATTTCTACCATAATTCTCTGCACCACCACTATAAGATCCAGTGGGAGGTCTGGCACCTCCTCTTTCTTCCTCGCCATCGCCCGGTAACTGGGGGAGATGTTGTCTCCCGGCCATGGGCCTGGCTAGGCCCAAGGCCACGGGGGGATGGGCAGTCTCAGATCTGGCCAGCTGAGACTAGCCTAGAGTGGGGAGGGGGGAAGAAGGAGCCCTGGGGGTCTTGGATGTACCCCCAGGTGGGGATGGGATCTCTCTGGGTATGCTTTGGGATTTTTTCCTTTGTCACTGCTTCTGGCTTTCTCTGTAAACATTCACTGCTTTTTCATTTAAACTTTCCATCACTTTTGCAATCCATTTGTCTGAGTTGTTATTTTTGCCCGTGGTGGGGAGGGGGGCTGCCTCAACCCACTACAATATTTTATATGGGGGGCTACTAATTCCTTTAAAAATTGTCTACCAAAGTGTTGCTTTTGGATTTCCTGCTCTAAGGCACATATGTCATACAATTATTCCCAAACTAGCATTTTACTGTCCTAAGATTTCCAGTTAAATACCTACCCTCCAGTTCTACATCTATGGTTTTGTCTACTCTTGTTTCTTTCTTTTAAAATTTTTTATTCTTTTTTTTTATCTCAATTTTTTGTGTATCTCAAGTGAAAAGTTAAATTTTCTGAGGAAAAAATATATTGATAGATTTCTAAAAGTAGCTTAATATAGAAAAAGGTGGTAACTCCAGCTTCTATACTAGTCTTTATTATGAATGACTTAAAACTTTCATCCTGGTTTTTTATGACTTTGACTATTTATCTTAATACACATATGACTGGGCTGCTTTTCTCTGTTTGTTCTGTGCCTATCAGAGGACAACTAAAGAGTTGATGGATTTCCTTCTCGTTTTGAGAGTCAGAGGACAACTGAAAAACATTCTGATCATGGCAATATTTTTTTCTCTCTCTCCATCTTTTTTATTTTTGATTTAATATAGCATTATTTTTGCAAGGTGGGCCTGACATCAAGCTTACTGAAATCAAAGCAAGCTCTTTCCATCATCTCATTAATTTCAGCATACTTTGCTTTCGACTCTATATTTCAGCTTCTCTGTAATTTGAGATTTAAATTGTTGTGGTGAAGGCACCATACGCCCAGAACTATGCCCCAAATACTGTAAAACTTGTCCCAACATGTTTGGCCACGTTCCCCTTTCCACCCTCCTTTCCAGAGTGCATGCTGAGGCCAGAGCTGAGGGGAACAAAGACCTCAGGCGCCATTGAGATGGCATAAACCCAACCTGCCTTTGAAGGGGTAAACAACAACATGCATCCACTGCATAGGATGCACATGGTAGGCCCATGTCACTGCCAAGTAACGGCATAATTCTATCCTCACACTTTTTATAGGCTAAAGCTGTCTGTTTACAAGACTGCCCATTGGCCAAACTCAACTTCAAGAAACTTGTAAATAAGATGTCAAATGTAAACAAGTTACTCTCTTTGTCATTAAGCCCTTTGCTTTGTCTTTGCTACTGAGCTCCAGGCCTAAGCTCCATAGCTATTGCTAGTAAGCCTTGTCATTTCACACACAAGCAAACTATATGCCTCTGCTCCAAGAGAAGCCAGGAACCTGTTTAAGACCAGGCTGGATGAGGCTCTGGCCAGCCTGATCTAGTGTAGAGTGTCCCTGCCCATGGCAGGGGGGTTGGAACTAGATGATCCTTGTGGTCCCTTCCAACCCTGACTGAAACTATGAAACTATGAAACCTGAGAGCTCGCAAAAGAGTCCTTCACTGAAGCTAGAGACAGCCAGCGTCATATTTCAGTTCTCATCAGTCGGGGAGAACTGCCATGTCTTAAAGGGGACTGCACTCCCGAGGGTAAGACTGCCCAGTTGACAGGGAGAACTTGCTTGAATCTCAGCAAGGCTTATCAGCATCTGCTACAGCTACGAGCCGCAGACTGACAAGCCACAACCCTGTGTGTGCCAGCTCGTAAAGACAGGAACAGCATCCAGCCACATTCTGCCTGTCGCCACAGTTGTGGGAGAAGAGGAGCTGCCCATGCTGCTCTGTTGCCATGTAAACCCCGGGGTAACTCAAAGCTGGGACCACCTGTGAGAGAGTTCTGCCGGCTCACTTTGAGCCAAGCAAGGGGAAGCTGCACTGCTCTGGGCCCCCCCCACTGTGGGGCCGCTCTGCCAGCCCCAACCACCTTGCAGCACAGACTGAACCCTGGAAGGGCCCAGCCCCACTCACCGCTGCTCTGAGGGAACTGCCTGAGCCCTTCGAGGCAATCTGCCAACTGGCAGAAGTCTGTCTCATGGACCCCACCGCTGTGGGAGAAGAAAGCTGCCCTCACTGCTGCCATCTAGAGGGAAGCACCCTGTGGGCCCACCAGCAGCTTTGGCCACAGGCTCAGCCCTGGGAGCCCCTCCCCAGAACAGACCAGCGCGGGAGCCAGACTGGCAGGCAGCATCCAGCTGCAGTCTAACTAACTACAAAAGACACAGCGTATCTTTTCATGCATTTTCCACCAGCTAAGATTCAATGTAAAGTCCCCCATGCTTAGCCACGTTACATTTCTAGTTTAAGCCTTTGCTTGGAGTGCCTCTGACTTTCTAACTTTTCCTGTATATAGTTAAAGCCACAAGCCCCCTTGTCGAGTCACCATCTGGTGGACAAGAGGCAGAATTTCACTTCATTCTTTAATTCATATTAATTCTGTAAATATTCTAATTGGGTTCAAAATTATATATATGAGACCAGTTATGGGATACATCTCAAAATCATGCACTAGAATCTGTATATAAATAGTGATTAATTGGTTATTAATAATTTCTAATATTAATAAAAATTAATTTTAAATATAATATTTCAGTAAATTTGTAAATTAACAACCTCCTCATTGCAATTGTACAGGCAGAGAAACTCTTATTGTATGGTACTGAGTTAGTCTAATTACAGATTTCACTGCTATTGCTCTTTTTCACTGAAATTCATTGTTATTTTCTTGCAGTTCCATAAAGCCTGCTGTATAATTGCAAGTGGTTCAGCAAGTTCATTCAATAATTCCCATAACACCACAGGTTTCATATCATACTGACCTGTGGACTTACATATGCTAAAATTTTCCAAATATTGTTTTATCTACTTCTACCAACAGCTATGTTGACCTGTTCTTAATTATTCAAAAAACGTTAAAAGCATGAAGTTTAAAAAGCATGGAGATTAAAAAAATCCTTTAACACATTTATTCTGTAAAAACGGGCTTCGCAATTACATGAAAACAATGAAACAACTTCAACATCCAGCTGCATTTATAAATTGATGTGACTGGATGCAGTAGCCCTGTTAACGTTTTCTGTCACCTTTTCCAACCTTAAGTAGTGAAACTACTCCATCTGAATAAGTCTTGTGGAATACATCTCCAATGGATTATAGCTTTATCTGAGATATGACTGTTTGTTTCTGTTGGTGGAGGTGTGTGTGTTTATTTGTTTGTTGTTTGTGGGGAGGGGGTTGTTTTTGTTTGGTTTGTTGGATATTGGGGTTTGGTTGCTTCCCCCCCCCCCTGTTCTTTTCCCTTTCTTACTTTCTCTTACGTTTCTTTATAGAATTCTAGACATGCTGCTTAAAGCCCACTGCACAACTACTGTACAGTGTAGTAGCATCACAGAATCAAAATGGAAATCTGGTAATTTATTTTCTGCTTTTTCTTTTCATTAGTTGCTCTACATTGCAAAGTTTGAGGAAGAAAGATTTATATGCCAAACCCATATTCACCCTCCTTGATGTTCTCAGCTCTGCTTGTGTTTTTCAGAACAAGATCTCTTTATTTGGTTCTCATCCACCCTTTTACCATTTCAATGGCAAGATACAGGGGATTTTCTTTGATTGCTTCCTGTGCATCCTTCTGTGGCTGAAGCTCACACTCATTTTTCAGACTACAAGCTTGTTTACATGGAACAAAAGTATGACTGCTTAGAGTTTTACTATCAGCAAGAAGTTGATGCAGTTATTTTGCATTTTCATATATTTTACTGTTAGTAATCATAACAAAACATTCATGTTTGCCTACTACTAATGTTTGGGGTCTGTTTCAAAATGAAAATCGTTATCAGTATCACAATTCTTTTCAAAGAAGATTCCTACAATTGGCAGAGCTGAAGTTTTCAGGAACTCGTTTGGATGTTTACATCCTTTGTCTACCAAGTAAACATTGCTAGCAGGCCTGATGGTAGTTTCTGCAAGATGTAGTGCTAGTAAACAAGACTAGGACATATACTACAGATCAGTTATTTATTGTGGCTTTAATTATCATGGTAAAGTATGTCTCAACTCATTTTACTGAAGTAGTTCCACTTGTATTATTTTAAGTAAATGTCCATGAAATTTAAATCCAATGCTAGAGAGCTAAATAGGGTTTTCTAAATGTTGAAGAATTCTAGCTTATGTGATCGATACATTAGTCATTGCATTTTCCTCAGAGTTTATGGAGAAGTTCTAATTCAATCTGTAATGGAAATTCTGAATATTCTAGATAGAAACATACTTTTGTCTTCTTTCTCATTTCTTCCTTTCTTCTCCTTTTCTATCCCTCAAAAAATATCATCCAACTATTCCTGACTGTATTGATTTAAATATTATTTAGATTAGCTTAAGCATGCTTAAACTTTTACATACTTGTTGCTTTTTGAGATTCAACTAGCAATAAAGGTTAAACAGTGATAAATAATATCTTCTTGTGTTCATTTAGTCCAGCCCTAAAACAAGGGCAAAACTATATTACTTGGGGAGACACTGAGTATAATAATTTTATATATTTATTGACAGCTGAAGTCCTAGAAATAAGTTATAGAATCCTAGAATCATAGAATCAATAAGGTTGGAAAAGACCTCAGAGATCATCAAGTCCAACCTATTCCCTAACACCTCATGACTAACTAAACCATGGCTTCAAGTGCCACTTCCAATCCTTTTTTGAACACCTCCAAGGGATGGTGACTCCATCACCTCCGTGGGCATCACATTCCAATGGCCAATTACTCTTTCTGTGAAGAACTTTTTCCTCACCTCGAGCCTAAACTTCCCCTGGCACAGTTTGAGTCTGTGTCCTCTTGTTCTGGTGCTGGTTGCCTGGTAGAAGAGACCAACCCCTACCTGGCTACAACCTCCTTTCAGGTAGTTGTAGAGAGCAATTAGGTCTCCCCTGAGCCTCCTCTTCTCTAGGTTAAATGACCCCAGCTCCCTCAGCCTCTCCCAATAGAGCTTGTGCTCAAAACCTCTCACCAGCCTCATTGCCCGTCTCTAGACACATTCAATTGTCTCAATGTCCTTCTTAAACTGAGGGGCCCAGAACTGGACATAGTACTCAAGGTGTAGCCTTACCAGTGCAGTGTACAGGGGCACAATGACTTCCCTGCTCCTGCTGGCCACACTATTTCTGATACAGACCAGGATGCCATTGGCCTTCTTGGCCACCTGGGCACACTGATGGCTCATGTTCAGCCAGTTTTCAACCAGTACTCCCAGGTCCCTTTCTGCCTGTCTGCCCTCCAGCCACTCTGACCCCAACCTGTTGTGCTGCATGGGGTTGTTTTCAGTACTTTTTCAAGAAACATTGCAATGCAAAAAAAGATAAAATTAGGCAGCTAAATATACTTAAGAGAGGAAAAGCTATTCAGTTTTATTACTTGATCATATTTCAAGTCTGTATCCCAAGTATCAAGCAAAGTAATCCAGCCCAGATTATTTTTTTCCCCATACTAAAATATAGAACTTCAGAGCCTCACAGCCTTTAGTCTTGTTAAGATAGGGACTCAATTGTGATCAATTTTAGAAAAAAAATGAACTAATTAATCTCTCTATATGAGAGATTGAACTCTATTTTCAATATTCTTGAAAGCTCCTGTTGTGTGTCTCCATATTTCTCTTCTCCAGTCTAAGTAAATCCTGGTCCCTCAAGGCTCTTCTATAGTCCAAACCGTTCCAGTAGCCTTCTGCCAAACTTGCATTAATGTCTGTCTTGTATTGAGGGTACACTAAACTCCAGCACAATTCTAAGGTCTGTCTTTACTCATCTGCTGTCACAGAACTTAGGAATGCTTTGTGACTTCAAAATTTTGAATAATTTTACCTGGTTCTTCTATGCAAAAAAAATAAAATCACTAATTCAGACCCAGAGGTCTTGAATTAATTGTTCATATCTGAATCTCGATGTAAAATTTACAGGGACGTAAACCTCATCAGATTAAATCCCTCTACATAGCATATCTTCTGATTTTTAAAGAGCTGAAGACAATGCTTCATTAAAGGTTGTCAGGTCTATTTCTGTTATTGATGTTTACATTTCATAATTCCAACTTCTGCTTCTGCTAATCACAGATGCAGGATAAATTTGAAAATTATACTTAGCACCACATATTACTATATTTATCACCATAACTTCTTTTAAGATGGATCATTTCAAATATATCAAATATCTGTGGTCAATAGTAACTTGAACCACTCAGAATTTATTCTGTCAAATTTTGTTCACATTTCTGAGCTTGTTCTATAACCAGAACACTTTTTTTGTTGTTCTTTTTTCCTTCTCCTTACATGTATAGTACACAGTCCATGTGTGTCAGAGTATCATAGACGTAGGGGAAAATATTTGTCTATATGTACATCTTTTGGAGAGATCAATAGTTGAAAAAGCCTTTGATAAGACCACAGAGTACTGTAAATAGGCATTTCACAGAACTTTTCCTTTTCAGAGAAAATCCTGATAAATCAGATGCATTGCCTCCAGACAATGTTTGTCATGGTTAAATAAAAAAAAGGCTGAGTTAGAAAAAAAAGACAGAATTGAGCATATATATGCATTTTCTGCATCTCTTTATATCAACCACAGTATTTGTTAGGAATGAAAGAGCCATGTAGAAGCTAATAAACAATGGACTTCTGCCTTTCACTGAAACACTGAAGGTGGTGGAATCAGCCTTCTTCACAGTTTGGTTTCATTGTTAAAATATTCTAATTCATAATACATTTTAATTAATTATATCTTGGCCTTAGGAAGTTATTTATTTGGAAGAGCTTATTTTATTCTAGGTATTTTCATCTGTTCTTAAGAGAAACAGAGTTATATACTTTGAGCTGACAATAAAGCTTCCACTGAAATGAACTCTTGTCTTTTTAAAATTAATAGCATATGTACCTACAATGTTTTGAACTTTTTATTTGCTATTAGAAGGAATTATAGAGCAGAATTATAACACTTGTTGTTTTCCATTATAAGCATGTAGATCAAGGACTTCAATAAGTTGTGGAGAAGACCACATAAACATATTTTTCAGTGAATTGTTTCTAACAGAGTAAAATTATGTAATTCTCTAGGACTATGTAATATAGCAAGCAGCTTTATTGCTAGTGACAGTTTGGCTTAATTTCTTTAGGGAAATGGATCTTACTGTCCTCTTTGATCTTTGGATACTCCACACAGATTATGGCTTAAATAGTCTGTTCTTACTGTTTGGATATATACAGACCTCAGTTTAATACAATTGCAATGGAGGTCTTTCACAGGCCAACAATTTTTTATTTATGTTTTTTTTCAAAACCAAGTTACACATATGAAAGGTTACCAGTTTTTAAATCTGTTACTTAATGTCATGCTGTCAATTTATTCAGAGTATATTGTTTGGGGTTTTCTGTTTATAGAGATTAATCGATCCCATTAAAATGTAATTTTGTGCTTGTTTTCTCTGTATGGGACATGGTTTTGATCACTGAGGCTAAGCAAATGATTGTGTTGACAAAATTTTAATTTAGATAACTAAAAGGTGACTGATTCTGCATACTTTTCTCTGGAAATCCTAAAGCTAAATAGGAAGGACTTCTTCACAAGAATTCTGCTCAAGACAAAGTGAGATTTTTCAGTATTCCATAAGTTAGATTTTCTAGATGAGAACATTGTGTATTGATTGTGCATTGATCGTGCAGTGAATGACATGCATGGAGTATACCTCTGGGCCTTAGTAATTATGGAGACATCTGACATACACATGAAGATGGAAATAACAAGGTAACCTCAGAATTAGGTGAGAGGTAGGAAAAGAATCCTCTTCCCAGAGAAATATATTTGTACTGAAATATTCTGCTACCAAAATATCGGTAATTATAGTGAAATTAGGTATGAAAAAAATTCTAGAATCAAATTATTTTCTTGAGGCTAAATTTTTCTGAAGCGACTGACTAAATAAAAAATTTCAGTAGATTTTCCTTTACGTTTGTCTAGTTGTCTACTTGAAGAAACGTGGAGGGGAAAATACATAAATCTACAGTGTTTTTTCTTTTATAATAAAAGTTTTCCAATAAAAGTTTTCCATTCAAGTCCCAAGCACACCCAAGAGGTTCTGGACAGCATATAACTATCTTTTTTTCATAATTTACAACTTTTCCCACCGGGTTTGGCTACTTATGTTGAAAGCCAGCTGTGATATAGTTCAGCTGTGTGACCTTGGATCAGACCTCTCTAAGTACAGATAAACTTCAGAAAGAACAGTGAGAAGCAGAAAGTGATATATTAAAGAAGAGGCATCAGATGCAACCCTGGGCATGCACCTTCACAGCTTCTCTATATTCACCTACACATTATATTCAGGCTCAAAACCTTGCCTAAGCCTGGCCTTATTTCTTGCTGACGTTAGGCTTGCCGTATTGACTTGAGTTTTCAATTTGGCCTTAGGCATGCTTGGTCAGTATGGATTTACTTGGTGACTGCTGAGCATTCAGCTAATCACAGTCACTATTACCATCCCTGCCTTGGTACTGAGGCTTTTTGATTGTTGATATGTGGCTACTCTTGTTAGTTTCACACCAACCACAGCTCCCAGGTCCTCTGCCCTCATTTGAGCAGCCCATATTTTCTGCTGCTTATAGGTAGCTAAAAACACTGGAGCACCACACAGTATGGCCCTCGTCTACTCAGGAAATGCCTGGGAATTTTGGTAGGAGAGCATTTTTTTCTTTGTTTATGGAAATTATCAAAATAAAATTTGCAGACATAAGCAATCAATATATCATGTGTAAAAATACATACCTCTCTAAGTTCTGATGCTTCTACTGGCTGTTATCTACAATCTTAGAAAATACAATAATTAAATATCAGAATTGTATCATGAAAGATGCTAGAAGAATGTGTTCAATATACTCCTAAAGCCCCAGTTCAAGTCAGCCTTTTAAATATTGACTTCAAAGGGAAATAATCTAGCCCCTTACACAACCTTTGTATCAGGCATACTTATATTAGCTCCAGAGCTCCAGGGTTGCTTTTTTTGTTTTTGTTTTTCCTTTTTTTCCCCCATCCAACTGGTGATAAGAGATCTTGGGCTTGTAATACTGAAGCAATTTCCAAAATGTGCTTTGCTAGGTTTCTTTTCTCTTCTCCAGAAAATAATGCTTAAAAAAATAAAAATCTGCATTTTTATATCTCAGCTCTCTAATCTCAAATAGTTCATGCATACATGGAAGGACTTGACAGATGTAAAATTGGGCTGCACAGCATGTAGGAATGCTGATACCCTATTAAACATTGAGCACCCAGAGTATTTCGTACTCCAGAATATTGCTGTTTGAATGTTTATTTTCTGTTTCATATTCTTCTTTGAATCTATATTGGTTTCTTATGAAAATAATTATGGTTATTGCTCTTGACTTTCGAAAAACATTGATATTATTCTTCGGTTAGTTTTAGTGGGTGTACTCCAGCTGATAGTGATTATGAATTTAGGCTGAATTGTCGTCATTTTCACACTTATCTTTGTCTTAGCCATGCAGAACTACATCTTAAACCAGCTAGATAATGTTCTTTTCTTTACTTGGAAATATTTCCTTTTATTTTTCTTCCTATCCTCTAATTTACCATTTACAAAATCTGAGACACAAGCAGCAAAGACAGCCAGATTTCACAGATCTTTAAGCTTTATTGCTCAATCCGAAAGGGGAAAAACAAATCTATAACTAGCTTTATATATTTTTTTTTCTCAAAAATAAAGGGCAATTAGAGTCATGTGAATTTGCCAAGCTTGCAAGTATGCTGCCAACATTTAAACAAATAGAGAGAGGAATACAGAGAAGATTGATTTACTTTTTAAACAGGTTCCTGAGGCTATCAACCTTCTGATGGTCTTTTGTACTTCCACATGACATTTTAAAAACTGAGGAGCCTTTCAAATTACTCTGTGCCAAATGAGAACAACAGTACTGCAGTATGATTTGAAATTTTCCATATCTTTCAAACTACATGGGAAAGATGGAGAGATCTCTTGTCAAGAAATCAATAGTGTAGAAATGGAAAGCCAATGATGCAATGGAGTGAATGCATCTAAAACTTGGGCTTTTTAAAAAAAAATCTAACTTTAAAATTCAGAATGATTTTGTTTTTAAACTGTGAAATGAATAAATAAAAATACTGCAAGAATCATAATCTAAAACTGTTAAACTAAACAGCTGGAACAGCAACTATAAAAGGAATACATCAAAAGTGGATATACTAGTGAGAAGTAAATGGATGAATAGTGGGGGGGGAAATCTTAGATCTAAGTCAGTATCTCTTTTTTTTTTTTTCATTTTCTTAGTTTATAGTGTTTTCAAACAGTGTTTAACAACTGGCTTAGTGGGTGATCTTTTTAAATCCTTAAATATATCATACTTCAAAAGAAAGTTTGCCATTCATGGAAAATGAGTTCTGAGTTCATCAATACGGGAGGCAGGAATAGAATGCAACAATGGAAGCAGAATTCCAGGACAGATAATTCCAATAATGGAACTATAGACCAGTCAGTCTCACCTCTGTGCCTGGTAAGATCATGGAGCAGATTCTTCTAGAGGCGCTGCTGAGGCAGAAGAATAATGAAGAGGTGATTGGGCACAATCAGCATGACTTCACCAAGGGCAAATCCTTCCTGACAAACCTGGTGGCCTTCTATGACAAGGTCACAACATTAATAGATGAAGGCTGAGGAACTGATGTCATTTGCCTGCACATGGGCAAAGCCTTTGACACTGTCCTGCACCACATCCTGGTCTCCTAGCTGGTGCAGTATGGATTTGATGGATGGATCTTTCAGTGGATAAAGAACTGGCTTGATGGCTGCACCCAAAGGATGGCTGTCAATGAGTCCATGTCCAAGTGGAGGCCAGTGACAAATGGAGTCCCTCAGGAATCAGTACTGGGACCAGTCTTGCTTAACATCTTTGTTGGTGACATGGAGAGTGGCATTAGGTGCACCTTCAGCAAGTTTGCTGATGACACCAAACTGTGTTGTGAAGAGGTTATTAAATTTAATGAATATGAAATATGAATTATGAAAATGTTAATTTTATTAATTATCAAATTATTAATAACCGATGAATCAACAACTTATATATATATTCTAGTGCATGTTCGTGAAATACATTCCATAAATGGCTTAGTATTATGATTAGAGCTTAATTAAACTATCTACAGACTATTTGTATGTTTTATATAATGAAGGGTGCAGTTCCGCCGCTTGGCCACTAGTTGGCGACGCGGCAGAACGCGGGCGGTTTCTGGCTATATACAACAATATTACAATCTCTCTGTGCATCAGCGATGACTGCTACACGCGGATACTTTGAACTGAGTGCTAGTGGGTGGAAAGCACGTGGAAGATACTCTGTAGCTGTTGTTTGTAGCAAGGTGGGGGTCCGGCTGACTACTGCCGCTGGACTGATTTCTAGTAGACTTGAAACGGTGGTGTTGGGTATTATCTCCTCTCTCCGCAGCAGTGGAGAAGGAAAAATGGAACCTGGGCTTAGCTCGGAAGCAGGTTCCCTTCAGGACTCGGTCGGCTCCCTCCAGACAATGGGGATAGGTCCTGGGCGGGGTCGGCCCGTAGGGTCGGCCCTGGGAGTCGGCTCGCACGGCAGGGCGGGGCGACGGTTGCCGGTAGGTGGGTTCAGAGGTTCCCGGTCGGACAACAATAGCTATGGGGTCGGCCCGTGGCGACGGATCTCGGGGCTGAGGTAAACAGCCTCGGAGAGAGAATGCGGCTGCGCTGAGCTGCGGCTTCTCCGTTACTGGCCTTAAAGGCACAGCGGGACGATGGGGGTAGTCCCGGGTTTGGTGCAGTATAGGCACGGCCAATGCTTTAGTCTTCCCTGCAGTTACAGGGCTTGGAGCGGCACACGTGGCGGCTCTTCTCCCGCTATGGCGGGGCTAGGTATATGTGGACTTAGTCTCTAGTAAGTCCCTTCTCCCCGACAACTGGGCAGATCTTACCCTCGGGGGCTGGTCCAGTCCTCCGGTGGCGCGGTAGGCTCTCCCGTTCGGTACGACTGGCTGTGGCAACGCTGGCTTCTTGGGCTCAGCGAAGGTCCTCCCTCTGGGATGATCCTCACGATCAAAGTGCTTCTCACGATGCAGAGGCTTCAGTATGCGTGCACGTATGGTAGAAGCTAATAACAAGAAGCTCAATGACAGAGGCTGTGGCTCGAGAGCTGCTCTCTCGAGCGAGTACAGAGACAAAGTGAAAGAGGGGGCAACTTGTTTACCAATGGGGGTAATACTTATAGATTCCTCGAGGCTGGGTTTGACCAATGGGCACTCTCATAGACAACTGGCTTCAGCCTATAGAGAGCGTGAAGCTGGAATTATGCCCATACTTGGTAATTGCACACGCACTGCATGCGCTGAATGCATGCTGACCTGGCTAATGCCTTGGCTTTTGTCTTCCTCCTGAAGGAGGGGAAACTTGTCCACATGCTGGGACCAGATCTAGTATCTGGGCAGAATGTGCCTTCACCACAAACTGTGTGGTGCAACAGACACACTGGAAGGTAGGGATCCATCGAGAGGGACCTTGACAGGCTGGAGAGCTGGGCCTATGACAGCCTCATGAGATTCAACATGACAAAGTGCAAGGTCCTGCATCTGGGTTGGGGCAATCCCAGGCACTAATATAGGCTGGGCAGCGACTGGCTTGAGAGGAGCCCTGAAGAAAAGGACCTGGGGGTGCTGGTGGATAAGAAGCTCAACAGGAGCCACCAGTGTGCAGCCCAGAAAGCCAATCACATCCTGGGCTGCATCAAGAGAAGCATAGCCAGCAGGTCGAGGCAGGTGATTCTCCCACTCTCCTCCACTCTGGTGAGACCCTGCCTGAAGTACTGCATCCAGTTCTGCGGCCCCTATTACAGGAAGGATATGGACATGCTGGAATGTGTCCAGAGAAGGGCCATGAGGATGATTAGGGGGTTGAAGTACCTCTCCTGTGAAGACAGATTGAGAGAGTTGGGACATTCAGTCTGGAGAAGAGAAGACTCCATGGAGCCCTAATTGTGGCCTTCCAGTATCTGAAGGGGGGCTACAAGAAAGCTGGTGTGGGACTTTTTAGTGTGTAAGGTAATGATAGGACTAGGGGGAATGGAAACAAAATAGAAATGGGTAGATTCAGATTGGATGTTAGGAAAAAATTCTTCACAATGAGAGTGGTGAGACACTGGAACAGGTGGTGGAATACCCATCCCTAGAAGTTTTAAGACCAGGCTGGATGTGGTTCTGGACAACCTGACCTAGTGTGAGGGGTCCCTGCCCATGGCAAGGGGAGTTGAAACTAGATGATCCTTGAGATCCCTTCCCACCCTAACAATTCTATGATTCTATGCAACTCAATCTATGACATTCTCCACCCCTTATTCTATACCATTAACATTATGCCTAGCAGCAATTAACAGCAAAGAACATATGCTATACAGCATTAACTATCCATTTTTGTTCAGTAGAGATCACTTTGCAGTACACAGAAGACTTCTCATTGCAGATGCTCTGGAGCTTCAGCTGTTCCAGCACAGTCTGGATCGGGCCATAACCAGTTAAAATGGTGGGGCTGTTTTTCCACCTCTGGGGAAGTCAATACCAGTGACCTCTTCCAACCTTTCAAGTGAAAGCAAACTGTGGCTTGCTTTCTGGTACTCAGCTTCCAACATATCCAGCTGCTGGGATCTGCCTGTCATGTCAGAAATACAGATGGGGTTCCACTCCTTGTAGTCTAATGACATCAGAGTACAGTATGTGCCTGTATCTAAAACTTTATACTCTTGTGGATTCAATTTACCAAGCTGTTGGATCCACACAATCCAATAAACCCACTTGTACCTCTCCTCCATCTGGTTGGAGGCAGGACCCCTCTAATTCTGACTGGAATCTCTTGCATCTTGTGAAGATGCTTTGGAGTCCCGTCTAGGGGATCAGAAGCATTATCAGTTCTTCTCATTTGGGGAAATTTTCCGTAGGAAACTGGAGAAGCATTCTTCCAGGGAGAATTTCCTTGTAATTCACATACAAAAGCCCCCTCTTCCTCTCCTCCCTCCCCTCCCCCAAACAGAAGGGAAAGTAACACAAAACAAACGTCTGGGTTGAGATAAATAGTTGAGATAAGGAGTTTTAGTCTTTATCACCATAGCAACCTTTGGCATGCCTGCCTATGCATTTGAAATTCATCTGTATAAACCGATTAATAAGCTGAATCCAGAACAAGTACCAAGAGAGAGTCCAGTAGTGTCCAGTAACTGGTGCAAGGAAACTTCTAAAACTTCACTATTTTTACCCTCATTCCCTGATTGTTGGAATTATCTTCCTGCTTGGATTCAAAAAACAACAATAAAGCTTCTTTGTTATGATCATTTTCAAGTCATGTTGTCACTACTGATGAGTTTAGTACAGCATAATAGATGTCACCTCAGTCAGTAGATAAGAACATGCACTTTAAATGACCTAACAGTTATCTCTTAACTGTTTTAATGAGTTGAGTTGAATCTGCTGATGATATTCAATACCACGCTGCTGTCATGTCAGCTGCAAAATGAAAGTGGTGTCTGGAGCAAAATATCATGGGGCTTTCAGTTAAGACTGTAGTATGAGAGGCTTCCTGTTCTATTTGCTGCTTCTGTTTTCTGGTTTTGTGATACTGGTCTTTTCCACTGTGTGGGCTGAGGGTTGAGGGATGGAGGAAAGTTGATGGCTTCTGCTGCTGCTTCGGCATTTTGGTGTGCTTTTCTGCAAACAGGCTGTGTGATTTTGAGACTCAGCAGGACCAAGAGCTTTTGTGTGTGTCAATTGTGCATCTGACACTTGTGAAATAAGCCTTTAGTTGCCTATTTGAATGGGGGAATAATTGTCCATAAATGCTTTTTGATGTTTTTTCCATGAATGTATGTTTGATTTCAGTACTCCTGAACAGATCAGCAGGCAGTAAAAAGAACTGAGATACCTGGCAACATCCTGGTACTTAACTTGGGCTTGTCTAAAATGTACTTCAGGCACTTACAGTTCTTTTTAAACCTGAAGACAGATAAACAATGAAGGTTTACTATGAGAGAAAAGAAAAAATGCATGAAGAAGTAAATACTCTCTAGCTTTCCTATTCCAGCAAAACCCAAACTATCAATGATTGTTTCTCCAGAGCCTCAGAGACATTTTCTTGTTTGTTGCTTTTCACATATATCTTTGTTAATTTGAATGTTTATTCAAAGCTTTACAACTTCCTTGTCAATAAGATTGCAGGATGACTCTAATATAATTACTTCATATTGTAGTTGATCCATCCCAAAAAGATAAATAATACCTAGAAATTGACTCCCTTATCTTCTTTAAATATCACCTTTTCATGTCCTTCATCTACTGTCCTGGTAACAGTATCGATTTTACTCTGCATCATCATGGCTAAAAAATTAACAAGAAAAAGAAAATAAAACAAACAAACAAACAAAAAAACACCATCCAAAACCCATGACAGAAGTACTAAGTTTTTTTTTTTTTTTTCAGTTTCTATGAACTTAGATTTACTTTTCTTATTTTTCTTAATGAAATGCAGTTAGAATGTTAGTCAGGCTTTTTTAATTCATCTGCTTTTATTGTCTTTATTGCTATTTCAGAAATTCATATCCCTGCCTTATTTTGAATTGATTTTCTTTTGCCACTTGAAAGTACCAGACACTTTTGACAGCAAAGCTTTCATCAGGAAAGAAATTTTGCAAGGTCTTTATCTTCCTGTTTAATAAATTCTTAATTTGTACAACTTCTTTCAATATCTGTCCTTCTTAATGTACAACAGAAATTCGACATGAAGAAAACATAGTATTTTCATGCTTAGACTTTGACATGTGTGGCAGAGCCAAAACTTTTGCAGATTTCAGATGTTCAGAATCATATTAGATGTGGATGAAAGATTTAGTTTTGCTTCCTGCTTCACAACAAATTAAAGAATCATAGCAGGAGTTTGAAGTGGTTCAAGAAGAAATGGCCTTAAGTTTCACCAGGGGAGGTTTAGATTAGATATTAAGAAAAATTTCTTTACTGAAAGAGTGGTCAGCCATAGGAATAAGCTAGCCAGGGAAGTGGTGAAGTCACCATCTACATGTTTAAAAGCACATATAGACATGCAACTTCAGGACATGGTTTAGTGGTCAGGGTAGGCAGGGTTGGCAGTTACACTTGATAATCTTATCAGTCTTTTCCAACCTTAATGATGCTATGGTTCTGTGAAAATCTTGTTCTCAAGGAATTAGCCATTTGCTACTGAACTTGACTTTCCCCAAATTATTACAATGCATAAGCTGAAAATGTGTTTGTTTTGTTGATGCTGCTGTTCTGGACCCTGGGGGTGAGACTTGGGTCTAGTCTGAATTCCCAAATTAAGTTGTCTACATATGAATCTTGTGTTAAGATAACCAACGTTGTTCAAAGCACCCATGTTACTCACAGGTATGATGTAGGCCTTATGGAGGACCCCTGTCTTTCTGGAAAAACAGCCGAAGACCAGGAGAAATGCACTGGATCACCTGTGAAAACCAAGGGGAATTGGCAGAAGAGGACGACAGGGCCAGCCCAGCTGAAGTGCTTCTATGCAAATGCACGCAGCTTGGGCAACAACAGGATGATTAATAGCCACCGTGCTGCTGGGAGGCCATGACATAGTGGCATTACTGAAACTTGGTGGGATGATTCCCATGCTTGGAATGTAGGGATAGATGGGTATAAGCTTTTTAGGAAGGATAGGCGGGGAAGGAGAGGAGGAGGTGTTGCCCTCTATGTCAAGAACCAGCTGGAGTCAGCAGAACTCCACCTGGGGAGGGATGATGAGATGGTTGAGAGTATATGGGTTAGAATTAAAGGCAAGACAGGGGAAGGAGATATTACTGTGGGGGTCTCCTACAGGCCACCTGACCAGCAGAACCAAGCAGATGAGGCCCTCCACAGGCAAATAGAAGCGGCTTCCAGGTCACAAGCCCTGGTCCTCATGGGTGATTTCAACCACCCTGACATCTGCTGGAGGGACAACACAGCAAGGCACCAGCAATCCAGGATGTTCCTGGACTGCATAGAAGACAACTTCCTCCTCCAAATGGTAGAGGAACCAACAAGAAAGGTGCTATGCTGGACCTTGTTCTCACCAACAGGGAAGGGCTGGTAACCAATGTGAGACTCAGAGACTGCCTTGGCTGCAGTGACCATGAAGCAGTTGAATTTAATATCCTCAGGGCTATCAGAGGACCTATTCTAAGCTTATGACCCTAGACTTTAGGCGTGCAGACTTCGATCGCTTCAGGAATCTGCTAGCCACAGTGTCATGGGACAAAGCCCTGGAGAAGAGGGACCCAGGACAGCTGGTCAGTATTCAAGGACCACCTCCTCTGTGTCCAGGAGCTATGTATACCAACAAAGAGAAAAACGGGAAGAACGCTAGGAGGCCTGCCTGGATGAACAAGAGCTCCTGACATACTATTACTTAAAGAACTCTACAGGCATGAGGGAAGGACAGATAGAACAGGGGTATATAAGGAAGCTGCCCGAGCAGCAAGAGGCCTGGTAGGAAAGCCAAAGCAGAGTTTGAATTGAATCTAGCCAGGGAGGTCAAAGGGAGCACTAAGAATTTCTACAGGTATATTAATGGCAAGAAGAAGAGTAGGGAAGGTGTGGGCCCCCTCAGAAAGGACACTGGTGAATTGGTCACAAGTGATGTGGAAAAAGCTGAGGTACTCAATAACTTCTTTACCTCAGTCTTCACTGCAAGGGCCTCCAGCCACACTCCTGGAGTCATGGCAGATGATGCCAGGGATGGGGAGGAAGAACTGCCCTTCATAGTGAAGCTCAGGTTCGTGATCACCTGAAGAACCTGAAAGTGTTCAAGTCCATGGGACCCGACGGGATACACCCACGGGTGCTGAGAGAACTGGCAGATGAGGTTGCTAAGCCCCTCTCTATTCTATTCCAAAGTCATGGCAGACTGGGGAAGTCCCCACAGATTGGAAAGGGCAAATATTGCTCCCATTTTCAAAAAGGGTAAGAAGAGGAACCAGGGAACTACAGGCCGGTCAGTCTCACCTCTGTGCCGAAAGATCATGGAGCAGATCCTCCTGGAGGCACTACTGACTCAGAAGAGTAGTGAAGAGGTGATTGGGAGCAGTCAGCATGGCTTTGCCAAGGGCAAATCCTGCCTGACAAACCTGTGGCCTTCTATGACAGGTGACAGCATTAATTGATGAGGGCGAGCAACTGATGTCGTTTACCTGGACCTGAGCAAAGCCTTTGACACTGTCCCACACCACATCCTGGTCTCCAAGCTGGTGACACACGGTTTGATGGATGGACCACCAGATGGATAAAGAACTGGCTTGATGGCCGCACCCAAAGAGTGGCTGTCAATGGGTCCATGTCCCAGTGGAGGCCAGTGACAAGCGGAGTCCCTCAGGGATCAGTCCTGGGACCAGTCTTGTTCAACATCTTTGTGGGTGACATGGACAGTGGCATTGAGTGCACCCTCAGCAAGTTTGCTGATGACACCAAGCTGTGTGGTGCAGCAGACACGCTGGAGGGAAGGGATGCCATCCAGAGGGACCTGACAGGCTGGAGAGGTGGGCACAGGCCAACCTCATGAGCTTCAACAAGACCAAGTGCAGGGTCCTGCATCTGGGTCGAGGCAATCCCAGGCACAAATACAGGTTGGGCAGTGACTGGCTGGGAGCAGCCCAGAGGAGAGAGACTTGGGGGTGCTGGTGGACGAGAAGCTCAACATGAGCTCTCAATGTGCACTTGCAGCCCAGAAAGCCAATCAGATCCTGGGCTGCATCAGGAGAAGTGTGGCCAGCAGGTCAAGGGAGGTGATTCTCCCCCTCTACTCAGCTCTGGTGAGACCCCACCTGGAGTACTGCGTCCAGTTCTGGAGCCCCTATTACAAGAGGGATCTGGAGGTGCTGGAGCATGTCCAGAGAAGGGCCACGAGGATGATCAGAGGGCTGGAGCACCTCTCCTATGAGGACAGACTGAAGGAGTTGGGGCTGTTCAGTCTGGAGAAGAGAAGGCTCCGAGGTGACCTCATTGTGGCCTTCCAGTATCTGAAGGGGGCCTACAAGAAGGCTGGGGAGGGACTTTTCAGACTATCAGGGAGTGATAGGACTAGGGGGAATGGGATGAAGCTGGAGGTGGGGAGATTCAGGCTGGATGTGAGGAGGAAGTTCTTCACCGTGAGGGTGGTGAAGGCCTGGAATGGGTTGTCCAGGGAGGTGGTTGAGGCCCCGTCCCTTGCGGTGTTTAAGACCAGGCTGGACGAGGCTCTGTCCAGCCTGATCTAGGGTAGAGTGTCCCTGCCCATGGCAGGGGGGTTGGAACTAGATGATCCTTGTGGTCCCTTCCAACCCTAACTGAAACTATGAAACTATGAAACTATGAAACCTCAGTTGATATTAGACACCCATGTTTGACAAACTGAACTGAATGCCGGGAGAATGTTACCAGTTACCATAATGGCCAAAAAAGATTCAGCTTGTGCCATTCCTGCAACTTTTCCATTAAAACCTTGATGTGTACATTTGATACAACAGGCTAAAAGCTACAAGATGTGCATTGAAGGGATCTCAGTGCAGTTATACTAAAGCTACAAGGGAAAATGAAAGCAGGTAGCCACAGGAGTGATTTAAAATCAGTGGCAATTGTTTTATGTAAGACATCCATCATGAAAATGATTCATGCTCTTCTACTGCTTGGCCATGATGATAAGAGTACTTGGGACACCAGGATGATGGCACTGTACAGCAGCCTCAGAATGTGGAGAAGAGTTACCACAAAGTTGCAAACGAATGGCAAGCTGCTGAGTTGAAAGCAAAAGACCCTTATGAAGGCCAAGTTTAAAGCATCTTAAGTGTAATGAAGCAGGTACAGGAGCCCTGCTTTTTCCACCATGAGGTTATGCTGTGATTCTATTTCTTTCGGATCTAGAGTGCTGTACAGCAGTATAATGGCTTGTATTTGGTATACCAATAATTATATATTCTTGATTTATCATTTAATTATTGAAGTTACTAATTTATTATTTGAAAATTTAATTATAAAATTACCTTTGGTTATTTTATCGTCAATTTTGTGCTTACTTTTTTTCTCCTTTACCCTAAATTGAGATAACTTCTTTTTCTTTTGTATTCCAAACAAATTAATTTACAAATTAAGTTGAGAGGGACAGTCAAGAATATGTAGGATCTGTTTTGCTTTCAGGATAAAGGCATTTCCTTTCTATAAACACAGATACTTAGGAATTTTAATGAGACTGTGCAAGTGTGTATATAATTGCTCTCAATTTATTTTGATAGTAATTGTGTTTTGATAATTTTTTTTTTTTTCAGAATGCTGTGAGGAAGGAAGATGAAGGGCTTATACCACTTTTATGCAAGTAACAGCTACCTATTATCTGTTCAAAATAATCTGAGCATTTTGGTCTACAGTCTTTGAAAGAATAAACTTAGAAGAGCATTCTAAGGCATGTAGCTATTGTAAACAAGAAAACTTTTAATGTAACATTTGTGGGGTGATGCTTTATGAGCTCTAGACTATTTTGTGTGACAGTTCTAGTGCTTTTCATTTTACATCCCTTTATTTTATTGAAATGAGTGATGAATATATAGCAAATGGGTCAGTATTACGAATTCTTTTCCCTTCACTCTGATGCTAATATTCCAGAGACAAATATTACAGAGTTTCCAGGGCTCTATATGGAGTATGACATCCTTTTCTAAGTTTTGATGTCACCACATACTGCTTTAGCTGTTAGTACTTGGGCAAATGACATTCTATATCACTCCTAATGGTATACCTTCACTTCCCACCCCATAGCAGAAGCCAGCAGCTGTGACCTTTGCTGCTGCTATGTTTCACTGCATCTTCCTTCAGGGACCTGAAGCTTATATTCCCAAAGGCCATTTCTTCTGACTAGAAGCTGCCTGCAGCAATTGACTAAATGTTATTTGACGCAAATAAAGCCTCAATGTTGGCTGACAAGATTTGTTTTCATGAACTCTAGAAGTGCTTTGCATATTATTATTTTGTGGTTTGAGAATGGATATATTACCTAGTGAATCTGTGGCTGGACAGATTTACTTTTGTGCTTCACATTTATGAATAGGAAAGTTCCAGTACGAATTGATTCTTCTTCATTGTATTTTCAAAGTCTTCTTTTCTTTAGATTTCCTATTTCCTTCTGGAAAAAAAAATCACATATAATGGTAAAGGAAAGCAAAAACAAAAACAAGAGCAAAGAGCATTCAAGATTGATTGTGTGAATTAATTTTCAATATGTGTTTCAGGCTTCTGGTTTTGAATGCAATAAATATTTTTCTCCTCAGAAAAGGTTTTACTGAGAGTTAACTGTGTTCAGGAAGACAGACAGCTGAGGACAAAATGACAGTTTACAGGGCACATACCAAATAAGACTAGACTTCTTTCTGTGTAATATCTATTTATATGGCTATAGATTCCTAGAGCACAATTGCACCTGAAGTCAACTGTGTGAAAGAGTTAAGCAGTGAAGAAATACATAGAAAATGCTAACCTGATAGTCAGTTAAAGCTGAGTTCAGGACTTAAGTGCACCTGAAATACAAAATATGGATGTGGAAAATGTCAAGATAATGAGGTATGCCAGTACATTCCATAGCTTCCTAGAAGATCTGTGAGGTCAAAAGGCCAGAATGCAGCCCAGCGAGAAGAGACATGCTGTTTGCCACGTCCTAATCTGTGTGCAGCAAAAAGCATAGAGTATTTGCAATCATTGTCCTGGAAGAACCATTTTTCTGAGAAAGAGGCTGAAGACAAGTAGGTAAAGAAGGTTAAAAAGTTGGGCGTCCAGGATAGAAGTGTTTATGGCTGTTGGGGTCAGTCTAGAGATTTCATCTATTTAAGATATTGTAAGCATTGTCACTTGAGCTCTGTAATACTTGTGCAAGCATTGAGAGTTGAGGACTGGCATTTTTTCCCTTTTCTTTTTAAAATTTTTTTATTTAATCTATCCTGCCCATGCTTACAGTGATAAAGCAGTAAACAAGGTATTACTCTCTGAGTTGCTATTATATGTAATTTGTAAAGGATAGAGATTAGCTCTATACTAATGTCTAAGCTAAAAAGGTGATAGAGTCATTTTGGTTGGAAAAGATCTTTAATGTCATAGTATCATAGTATCATAGTATCAGTCAGGGTTGGAAGGGACCACAAGGATCATCTAGTTCCAACCCCCCTGCCATTGGCAGGGACACTAGATCAGGCTGGCCAGAGCCTCATCCAGCCTGGGCTTAAACACCTCCTGGGACAGGGCCTCAACAACCTCCCTGGACAACCCATTCCAGGGCTTCACCGCTCTCATGGTGAAGAACTTCACCATGAGAATGCAAAATATTTAAACCAAAAATTCTTCAGCATAACATGATTTATGAACTAAGCCACAGTATTTACATCTAAGTTTTAAACGCTTCTGAAAAACATGACTGTTTAAAACTTCCATTTTTATGGCTGGAACTGGAGATGAAGAAATGCATGTGTTGGGTCAAAATAAAGCAGACAGCTTCATTTAGAAGACAAACCACAATCCCCAACTTTTCAATACCCAGGTTGAGAAAAATTTGTAAAGATACATAAATTATGCATAACTGTAGAAAAATCAGTTTAAAACAATAATGAACAAAGGATGACCAAAATGCACACCTCACAAATAATATCAAACAATTCCTAATTTGTTCCTATTTATTGTAGTGCTGTCATAGGACACAGACTGGGGGAATTTCCTCAATGTCTGTCAGCAAACTCTGGAAGTTTGTTTTGCATCTCAGTCAGGAACAGGAAGGAAGGGAGCAGAATAGAATGTGGTGTTAAAGAAAAAGCTGTGAGAAAGCCAATCAAAGGTGAAAGCTTTCTGATCACTTTGGAGGATGTGCCCAAGGTAGGAGCTACAAAGCTCTCTACTGTCTTTTATCCTGCCACCCACAGTGATGCCATGGCCTAAAGAAGAAGGCATCTGTCTCCTCAGAAGCATCCTGTGTGTCTTTGAATATTTGCCAACCACTAAAGCTAAATTTTGTAATATTCTTACCTCTATTAGCTTTTTAATTCCTGTGCTGCTTCTATTTTCTTTACTAAATCATGTCTAATATAAATTTTAATTCCCTATTCATCTAAAGGAAATTTTTGTAGCTATTGGTACAGCAAGTTATATTCTAATTCTTTTGCCCAACTGTAGTACCAAGTTCATTCTCTAAAATAAAATGTTCTGTTAATTTAGCTGAACATCACTTAAAACATCAATGTTCTTAAGAATATATATAACATCCTTTTCATCTCATTTAGCTGTATAATTTTTACATATCTTCATGACAAACATTTTTAAGTTTTGACTCTTGTTATATTGTGATCATCATAGCTATTTAGAAAAATGTATTTTATAGTAAGAGTAAGTGTATAGAGTTATTCTATGAAAAAGAAACATAACTTCATAGAAACATATAACTTCATAGAATTTGTTTGCTAGCTGTATATTGCTCAAATAACACTAAATGGTATCTGTTCAGCAAACATTATTATACTTTTCAAGAGGTTTATTGTGGAAAAACTATCTAATAAGAATTTATTTTATGAATAGGCATGAGCTGTTTGTGCAACATTTCATTTATGTATCATTTTTATAACCCGTCTGCACAAGGCATAATAATATCAGATAAAATAGAGAATCATAAACATACTTCAAAATGAGTGGGGAAAAAAACAACAACGAAACAACATTAAGAACAAAGAACGAAATACAAGCTTTTGGTAAACAGAAGCATCAGTATTTTCATAATTCCAGTCAATTGTTGTACTAGGATTGATTACAAAATGATTACATGAATTAAAGCTTTTACTTTACCATACATGCTGAAACTTCAAAACGTATATTCTTTGAGAGGCAATTATTAGGAAAATCCATAGTGTGTCAGAGTCGGTTTTGCTTACTGTCAACATTTTTCTAGATCCACTCATTCCAGATTGCTCTTGGAGAGCACTGAGAACTTTTCTATCAGTGCAAACCTCTGTTTCTTGGTGCTTGTGTGTGCAAGTCTATAAATTATTACATTTTTTTTTCACTTATAAAACATTGAACTTGAACTTCGACTATAGTCAGTCCAGCAGTCTCACTGCTCTTTCTTCAGTGTAGACCTAGAAGTAAGGCTCATTCAGTCTTGTACAGAAAAACATTCTGCCGATGCAAATAAACTTAATCCCAGTAATGCTCACCCTAGGCATACTACCATAGCAAAAGGGAAACCAAAACAAAGCCACATCAGTACATATCTCCACCTTCTCTGCATCCTAACAAGAAATTAGCACAGACAATCTAGGTTAGAATGCTAATGGATCCTGCATATCAGTTTAGCTGATTATGAAATATTTAATGCAATCTACAACAGAATTTTCAAACCCTAGAAATTTTATTGTTTCTTATATTTCCCATGACTCTAAAAAGGGAAAGAAAAATAAAGTAAACTCTGGTAACCATGAACTTAAACACTCAATAAGCTACTACTAGCACATTCATCTTGAAAGTATTGAAAAGAAAGAAAAATCTCTCTTTTCAGGCCAGCATTTTGAATATTGAGGAGACAGGTAAAGATGTAACTTCTGTTCCCCATATGTTGCTTCCTGTATCTTGAATGTTGTTTTCCAAGACTAGATATATTTTGTATGAGATGAAATGAGTAGAGAATTGTCAGTAGTAGAACTCCTTTTTGACTATAAAAATTGGTTAACCTTTTTCTCATGTTCAGTCACTTGCAGAAATGAGGGTCGATTTTGTGTAATTTGTCCTGTTACACTTTTTCAGAATATTGCCATTTGGAAAAGACCTTTAAGATCACTAAGTCCAAACTGTATTGCTTACAGCATGACTTTGGAATCAATATTATACAATTTCACTGATTTTCACTTGAAAAATAGGGAGAATATAATTTTAACATAGAAATTTAGAAGTTTCACAATTAATTTGTGAATACAAACTAAAGCTTCTTTTGTGGTAAAATCAAAGACTCTCTCATGATTGCTCTCTGTGTAGTTTTGGGCGAGGTGAAAAGTATCCTCACTGGACTGTGGTCTCTAGATGGAATCACTTAAATCATGTATTTGTTTTGCTTCACTGAGTAGAAGTTTGATGTCATAGGAAGTCCGTACCAAACAGCATCTGTTCACTAGAGCAAGAAGGAAGTATTATCTTTGAAGACTGCCTAGGAAGGATAAGAGTGAGAATGGTGCAAACTCCCAGCATTGAAACAAAACAAAACCATTCTTAATTGTGAGGCACAAGCTTCAGAAAGTGATGGAGCAGAACTGAAGAACTGTTTGCTAAACATGTTGAAGTCAGTTTTCCCAAGTATATTCTGTAAAGACAGATAAATAATCTATAGTACAAGTATAAAAATCCAGATGAAATGGGGGAGTCCTTATTTATTCAGGGTTGTTTCATACTGTATCACAAGATTATAACTCTTTCTGCATATACTGTGTTGACAGTTCCAGTCCAAAAATGAGGTTTGGAATCAATGAAGACTGTAGATGTCTGGGACCAGAACATCACAAAGGGTGATACTTCCAGTGAGATGAACAGGACTGGGAGTAGCAACCTGTTAGGATAACATACACCACACATGGGGTGTAACAATCTATTTGGAGGAGGACCAAGACAATCAATGGTCAATCCAACTCCACATTGTGCTTCTGCTTATAGTCTTTAAATAGAAAAATGAGGTCTGTTCTGGAAAAAGAGAACTACTGAACTGAGACAAAGATCATTGAAAATGATCCTACGAATGCATGCAGATCCTTAAGGACCAGGACAGATATACCAAGACTTGTAACTGTGAGCAGCCACACAGTACAAAATAAACATGCATTTTGCCCAGATTTCACAGATTATGAATCTCCCTCATCACAAGGGAAGCTGAGACTGAGTGAAGGTGACTGTGGGGATATGAGTGCGCAAAAAAATCAATCAGGTTAAATCCTTTGATCTTGTTGTTAAATATTGTCCAAAACCAACCAAGGAGGTGAAACTTTGTTAGGGTTGACACCTCAAGGCACTAGAAGAAGAGTTCTTCCTTTTATAATTTTTTTTGCCTGCCCCTGAATCCTTCACACAGTATTGATGTAAGATTAAAAGGAGGGATAGTTCATGACAATTCCATCTGTTATATAACATTTCATTTACTTCCCAGGGGACACACATTTTCTGGTTGTGGCAAATGAGCTGCAGATCTGGACTGTAATGAGCAGGATTTAAAAAAGGGGAAAAAATAAAATAAAACAAAAGGTCATTATTTTTCCTGTAGGAGCTCTGTGTAGGCAAGAGTGAAAATGAAGAGACTCTACATATGATTCAGGCCATTCATAAGGCTGTGGTGAGATAGTGAAGGTGAACAGAAAGATCATAATAAGAACAGTTTTTCAGGACTGTAAGAAGAATTAAAACTGGTTACATTGATCAGTCTTATAAACTTACTCATCTAGTGATCACAAATCTATACATTTATGTATGCATATATATACACACATTTACAAATATTTAGATATCTATTATGCTGTTACAATGCTTAAAAATCTTGAAAGATTTGTTTTATGAGAGAGGTTCTCTGCCCACACAAAAGTGTTCAGATATTTTATCATCACTTTGCAACTCTACAGATTAGATTATAAAATGGTTTGTGCCACATTCTCAGATTGCATTCCACAAACCCTCTAGTTCTCTCTGCATGTTGGTGGGATATTTTAGATTATGAGAAAAGGCAGTGAAAAAAGTCTCTAAAGCATTTTGCAGAGTGCTCTTTATTACTTCATTGTAGCAGCTGTGCCTTTTAAGAGGCAATAGTATTGAAGACTAAGTATGCAATTTTGCCATAACTCACACTTTAAATGTCTTTCATTCTACTTTCCCTCCTTTTACTGACTGCCTTTTTCATCCTGCTTTAACACTTGTCCTCTCTAGGAAAGACTACTTTCTTTTAGATTTATTGTTTTTCAATAGTAAAAGTCTTTATAGTAGTACAAATTTGCTTGTTTCTACTTATGCAGTGTTAGCTACCTATTACCCTTTATGAGATTAGTTGAGAAACAGTCTCCCATCAGGAAAAAGAGAGAGGAAATGAAAATAGAAGCAGCAGCACACATTAGAAGATACTCTGAAGCAGGACAATACCGGCTAAGGAATAAAGTCTTAAATAACTTTTGATAACACTTAAACCACAGCTATTATTACAGGAGGTAGTGTAGTGGGTTGAAATTTCCCATTACGTTAACTAAGCACAACTGGCTCAGTTGGAAGCAAATGGAATCTGTATTTACAAGCAAAAACTACACTCTACAATGGAATGCAATGAATATGTACAGAATATACAGCATTTACTATATTATACAGGCATTTACAATTAGAACCCCCCCTGGTCAAAATGTCCAGGGAAGCTGCTCCACTACCCCCGCCCAAAACCTCCCAGGGCCCCCTGTACCAAGAAAGAATCTGGGAGAAAGCAGTGTTGGCCTTATCTCAAGGTCAGCCATAAGTGTTATCTTCCCAGCAGAAAAGCCAGACCAGAGAATAAAAGAAGGAATGAAAATAGAAGTGAAATGTGCAAAATGTTTATAGAACAACTGCTTCCATACCAGACATTCTGTCCAATGAAATTCATATAGAATAATCTTTTGTTTGCCTTTTTATACCCAATAGTGAATTATTTATATTTTTTCTACTTTTGTCCTTGAAACCTGCAGCTAATTTTTAAAAGCACAGCCTAAAACTGCCACAGGTAGAAACACACTTTAGAAGACAACAAAACAGCATCTAACAGTTTCAAGATACGAATTTTCACTATGTTGTCCATACTCTTGGAAAATCACCCAAATTAAGACCCAAGATTAATTGATTGTGGAATAAGTACAAATAGTACATTATATTCTTGGAAGATATTCCTGACTGTTACATTTCAAATAATAAGAGATTCCATGAAAAAGGCAGAGGATCTACCTCTGGATTCTTGCTGCAAGATAAAGCTGAGTGAGAGAACAAGCCTAAAACAAGATAGAGAACAAGCCATAAAAAAGTATACAGCAAAGGGCACAGATCTTATTCATGAACACAGCAAAAGAATGGAGCTTGAATGAACTGAAAATTATTTCACAAATAAAGTAGGGGACTGAAACACTTCAGTACCTTTTTGGAAAGATTGTGTAATATTTGAGAAGTAATTGAAGAAAGACTGATTCAATTTACATCCATTGTTTTAATGACTATTGGGACTAAGACCAGTTTTGTAAGGCTGGCAATACTTTTTAGAAAATATTTTAAAACTCAGAGATTAAAGAAGCAAAATTTGATAGTAAAAGGCCTAGTTTTATCAAGGTCTAGGAAATGAAATTCTAAGACTCATCTTAGGGTTTACATTCAAAATTAAATTCTCTCAATAAAGAGATTAAAAAATATTTTTTAAATAATTAAATCTGACTAATATCTTTGTGATTTCTATATTAGATCAATATCTACAGGTAAAAGAAGTACAAATTATCAGACTTGTAGACAAGGTAACATATAAAATATTTAACATGTGAATCAGCCTCTGTATCCTATTTCCATTTCTGTGTGCCATATCATAAAGTATTAATCTATCCCCAGACTCATCAGAAAAAAAACAGTAAAAAAATATACATATATATAAAATATTGTCATCTTTATTTCTTTCCCAAAAATATTCAAATGCAGATGTAAGAAATCACAGAAGACTTCCAAACTGTTTTTTTTAATCTGAATCTCATAAATTCATACCAGGACACAATTCTTCACAGTTTACTTTTTGATACTGATAAAATCCTTTCCAACCCAAATTATTCTATGATTTGGCCTAGGTGTTCAAGAAGGTCAATGGCATCCTGGCCTGTATCAGGAATAGTGTGGCCAGTAGGAGCAGGGAAGTCATTCTGCCCCTGTACTCAGCACTGGTTAGGCTACACCTTGAGTCCTGTGTCCACTTCTGAGCCACTCAGTTTAAGAAAGATGTTGACTTGCTAGAACGTGTCCAGAAAAGAGCAACAAAGCTGGTGAGGGATTTGGAGCAGAAGCCCTGTGAAGAGAGGCTGAGGGAGCTGGGGTTGCTTAGCCTGGAGAAGAGGAGGCTCAGGGGAGACCTTATTGCTCTCTACAACTACCTGACGGGAGGTTGTAGCCATGTGGGGGCTGGTCTCTTCTCCCAGGCAGCCAGTACCAGAACAAGAGGACACAGTCTCAAGTTGCACCAGGGAGGTTCAGGCTGGATATTAGGAAGAAGTTCTTCGCAGAAAGGGTGATTGGCCATTGGAATGGGCTGCCCAGAGAGGTGGTGGAGTCACCATCACTGGAGGTGTTTATGAAGAGACTGGATGAGGCACTTGGTGCCATAGTTTAACTGATTAGATGGTGTTGGGTGACAGATTGGACTTGTTGATCGCAAAGGCCTTTTCCAACCTGGTTAATTCTGTTCTGTTCTGTTCTATTCTATTCTATTCTATTCTATTCTATTCTATTCTATTCTATTCTATTCTAATTCTGTTTTCATTCCTGCATACTCTGGTAAAGTTTCACTATTCCTTCTGGATATCCTGTCCTCAATTAAGCCCCTTGTATACGACATTCTTTTCTTTTTATTTTTGTATTTGAGCTCAGTCAGATGTTCCCTGCTCAGCCAATCTGAAGCTCTGTTGCAACACTTTGACCTTCTGTGATATGAACTATGCAAGTTGACAACTTGGAAATTCATCTTATGGATATTTTTTCCCTCCTCTCAGCATTGTTTTTACATTTGCTTGAAAAGAAAGAAAGCTTGAAGGGAAATATACAGACATGTTACCTCATTGATTGTAGAAACATACAGTGAAGGAAAACAATGTGTGAGGTGAGGAATACATATATGATGAAGTTGTTACTGCTCAAACACTCTGGTTATTCAGCAGTTCTTCTCTCAGGCTCTTTTGTGAGTTATGTGTCTAAACATCTTCTATTGACCATAGTGCAGACAGCATTCTGAAGTCAATGGATAAGAAGGAAGAAAAATTTAAATAATTGACAAAAATTGTAAAAATAACTGTTTCATTTAGTTATATTTTTATTATTTGGGTACCAAAAGACACTGATACCTTTGAAAACCTAGCAGCTGCAAACTTCACAAGTAACAGGAGAAGAAGAAAAACTATAGAATTTAAAGATACCTCTTCTTTTTAAAAAGCTTTGTTTAAAGAAAACAACCCTAGGAGACCTACTTAGCCAGGAAACAACCTATGGTATCCCCTTAAACCCCAAATACAAAGTTCAGAGTCCTGTGCTTCTTTTCATCTGAGATCTCACTTCTGCAATTGTGATGTCTTTCTAGTGACTGTAAGCTTTCATGTTGTTCACTGTCTCACCTCTGGTAGAGGGCTGCCTCACCCTAGACATCTGATAACCAGTATCTCATATAAATAACACCTCATTTTCACAGAGGAGATATGATACAAACACACTGCTTTCAAAAGGAGGGGATTGCATGACCCCAATGTGCCTTCTGAGCAGTAGGATTAGATTTAGTATCAAGCCAGCCTAAGCATCATTGTAAAGAAGTATTCTTTCTGTGCAAAAAGATTTATGAAAAAGGCATAAAATTGATGCCTACATATGTACAAATAAATAAAAAAATAATTAGATGCTTCAGAGAAAAAGATTAAAGGAATAAAATGAGCAACACACGAGCATGAACAAAAGGAACTTCTCAAAGGAAGATGTACATGCAAACTTTAATTATCTTGTGTTTCATATGGGCTAAGCTCTAGCAGTTGTCCTGTTACATGAACTACTTTTACATCTGTGTATATCCAGTTTCACAGGAAAATGTCAGATTGAACTTCAGGGGTAGCTATGCCTCACTAATACTAGCTGTTAAAAAACTCTTCAAAAGGGCTCCTGTTTTGCATCACGAGGTTCTACTTCTTTATGACCTCAGTACAAAGGCACTTAGACTCTGTAAGATATAAATTAAAATGCTAAAGGGCTAACACTCTGCAGTACTACAAATAGCCTTATGTCCCTTTAGTTGCTGGAATTCCCAAGTAGTGTAGCATTACACACGACTCCTTGTGCAACACACCATGCTGAGCCCATCAATAGCAGAGATTCTCCCATTTCAGTCATTCAAGCTATCATGGAGTTTTCTCAGAAGTAAACAGCTCTTTTATCATCTCTATAGTCAAAACAGAAATTATGTTCTCATAAGAACTACTTGTTACACCATTAGGTGAAAACCAAGGCCAGGTTCCTCTTAGAATGAACAAGCTGAGGTTATCTGAAGTCAAGGGAGTCATGTAGCACAGTACAGACTTGAAGAACACACTGCACATGCAGCACAGCACAGATATGGGCCTGCTCAGGTAAAGTGTAGTGTGCATAGAATCATAAAATTGTTTGGGGAGGACCTCTGAGATCACTGAGGCCAACCACCATGGCATTTAAACCATGTCACAAAATGCCATGTCTACATGTTCCTTAAACACCTCCAGTGATGGTGACTCTACCACCTGGGTAACCTACTCCAACTCCTGTCCACTCTTTCTGCAAACATATTATATTTTTTTTCATTATATCTAATCTAAATCTCCCCTGGCACAATTTCAGGGCATGTCTTCTGATCAGGCATCACCTGATACTAGAGAGAAGAGACCAGCTGTCACCTCACTACAACCTTATTTCAGGTAGTTGTAGAGAGACATCAAGTCTCCCCTCAACCTCCTCTTCTCCAGGCTAATTCCATCAGCTGTTCCTTATCAGACTTGTTCTCCAGACCCCTCACCAGCATCACTAACTCCTCAACATATAAAGGTCTTCCAGCCAGGATCAGCTGACTTCTGAGAAACTTAAAGGTAAGTATTTTTTTGCGATGTTCTTAATGGAGGTAAATGATGGATGTAGAAAAGAGAGAGGAATTTCTCTTAGTTCTTCCTTGTCTTCAAAGATCGGTTTGATATCTAAGCAGCCAGGATTCACTTGTCACAAACTTCAGGCTGGTAAATTTATCAGATGGATCTGTTGCTAAACGCTATTTGATTTGAAGTCTGCAAGTTATAATCAGATTTTTCAAATACTGTTATTTAGGCCAGAAAGGGAATGGATACCTCATTTGTCAACTCAAATAAGTTTAACACTGTGTCAAAATAAACCACAAGATTATTTGCTCTGACAAAGTATGTTTTGGTTTCCTTTTAGTAAGAAGATAACTACTTCTACTGGATGCTACTGGGAGAACTAGAAGGTATAATTTGCAAATCAATCTTTGAATTAAACTCAATTTTAAATAAATTGGATCAAAAATACATTACTTGTCTGCAGAAGTGAATGGATTAAAAACAGAAGATTCCTAGTTAACTAACAGTGGTTCACACAGCACTGTATATAAAGGTACAATATATCTGTCGGTGGTCCTTATCATGTCTAATTTATCTATTCAGGAGTTTATTGATGCAGTCTTGGATACAGTAATCATAACTATCAGAAGTTGTCTTGAGAATATAACCTGTGGATATTATCACCTGTTTAGAATGTTTTTGTTTTATGTAGGATATTTGTCTCTTCTTGGACAAAACTTTCCCTTGATTTTATGGAAATACAGTTCATTGAACAACTTTCTAATAAGGCAACTCACATCACTCCATAACAATAACCTTTCCTCCCCATTATTTGTTATTCTAGTGAGCTTTCTGTTTTCTTGCAATGAAAGGCTGAAACAGCTGCAACTATTCGGCCTGGAGAAGACTGGGATCAGGCTGACTCATCAATATGTATAAATGCCTCAGGAGAGAGTGCAAAGATGGAGCCAGTTGTTCCCAGTGACAGGACAAGAGGCAGTAAACACAGTCTGATACACAGCAGAATCCTTCTAGCAGGAGATTATTTTTTTTATTGAGAGTGACTGAGTACTGGAACAGGTTGTCTAAGGAGACTGCAGTGTCTCCATCTCTGGACGTACTCAACAAGCCACCTGTACAGAGTTATGAACAGCCAGCTCTAGGATGGCCCTGCTTGAGTAAGAGGTATTGGATAAGATGACACTTCAGAAGTCCCTTTGAACACCAGATTTTCTGTGTTTTGTACATGATTAATAATAATAATTAGTCTCTTAGAGAATAGAATGGAATAGAATAGAATAGAATAGAATAGAATAAACCAGGTTGGAAGAGACCTTTTGAGATCATCGAGTCTAACCTAACAAATGCTTTTGACTTCTACTCTGCAGAAAATTTTTTTCCAAAAGGAAAACTTTCAAATGTGTTATAGTTTAAAGAAGATTAAAAGAACACTTTATGGCATATTAGAGGAAAAACAAAACCACCAACCAAACAAACAAAAAAATCCTACTAGACCCAGGGCAACAATGAACAATTAAAACATCAAATATTGACAAGGAAAAAATTGTTGTGTCTTCAGGATATAATAGTGTTACACGTCCTGCAGGATATGAAATCTCTTATAGAAGTAATTAATTTTTTTATTAATGTATGGATGACAAATGAAAAATGCAGATAACTTTGTCCATGGTGTTAATTTAAAATTTCTGAAAGCAAAAATGACTCTGTATGGTTTATGGATTTTTAAGTAACTAGAAGCTGTAGAAAAATGCTAAAATGTTATGTTTTCAGGAGATTTACTTCTTTTTTTCTCAGCTTTCTGCAAAGACAGAAATCAAACCAAACAAGAAAGTAATCTGATAACTTCTTTATTTAATTTACCAGTCTATTTTGCATACTTACTTCAGTAAGAGTATAGTGCAATTTGCTAAATTTGTGCGAGGTCATCACCCTTAGCTCTTAAAATAACTTTGTGCTACACTTATAAATAACTCAAAGATCTTTGGGATCTTCCACCTAAGTGTTTTAATAAGGTGACATCTTAGAAACTAAATCAACTGTGTTCTCTCTGTCTGTGCTGGTCCTGTCATAAGTAAAATATTCTTCTCAGTGTAATCACAGATAAAGTTTAGTTGTATGTATCAGTCAAAGTGCCTTTTTCTTTATCCTTTTATCCTGTTTTGAAAACATAATTTTATTTATTGTTATGTTAATGATAATTTTGTAGGGGGTGCTGTATGCATTTTCTTCCACCTTAAGATTTCTCAGGATTCCATTTTCAGAATGGCTGCCAGGTGACAACAATCCTGTATTAACAAAGGACATTTTTATTTTATACAGTTCCTACTGGGACTCTGTGATGATAGAAATGAAATAATTCAGTTCCTGAAGACCGTGATTGCCTAAAGTGTCACTTATTTTTTTAAAAGTTTTAGTGTCCTACAAATGTGGGTCATGACTGCAAATATTTTATAGGTGAATGAGTTAACACACAAATAGATCATGAATTTGGTGAATGCTACATGAACTGTAGAAGCCAACATGATGTTAGACTTCTCCTATATCCCAGTCCAGCACCTGAAACCAATGGAGAACAAATTATGATTTGTGAATGGGAAAGAATGCACTGAAACAGGGACATTTTAACACTTCTTGCAAATTGAATATTGATGCTTCTAAAACTATAAATCTGTCTTTGTCTTTATCCCTTTACATACATAACTGCAACCATAGAGGATAGTGAGAAACATCACTACACAGTCTATCATCCATATTTAGGAGTAACATTTTCTGCAATAATATGCATTATGTAAAAAAATCAATATCATGACAGTAAATGAAAAGCTAAAAATAGATTCACAGATTGCATTGGGATGGAAGGGATTCTCAAAGGTCCCTTGCAGTGAGCGGAGACACTTCCAGCTAGATAAGACTGCCCAGTGCTACATCAAGTCTTATTTCAAATGTCTTCAGGCATGGGGCCTCAACCACAACCTGTTCCAGTATTTTATCACTCTCATTATAAAAATTTTTTTCCTTATATCCAACCTAAATCTATTCTGATCCAGTTTAAAACCATAGCCCCTTCTCCTACCAATGGATGCCCTTCTAAACAGTCCTTCCCCAGCCTTCCTGTAGGTGCCCCTCAGATATTAAAATGCACTTATAAGGTCCCTCCAGCAGAGCCATCTCTTCTACAGGCTGAGCAGTCCAAATTGCTTCATCCTGTCTTCATAGAAGAGGTGCTCCAGCCCTCTGATCATCTTTGTGGCTTAGCTCTGGACCTGCTCCAGCAGGTCTAGGTCCCTCTTGTGCTGGTGGTAAAGATACTGCAAGATGGAACGGTTTCAGTTTCCTTTTCCATTAACCTTGGCTATAGCAGTGCTCCCTCCTATATCATACAGTGGGGATTTGCAGAATTCTCTCCCAATTCATACAAATTATGCCTTCTCCACCTTTTGTTCCCATACCCTTCTTTTTTATAGTTTGGAAGAATGTTTCTGTTAGCATCTTTCTTTCTCATATTAACTTTGTAGAATCTGTTTTACTTTGCCATGACTCGCTAGATTGGAATTTACAGGAATGTCTGTACCACTAAAAAACATTTGTCATGGAGAGAGCTCAGGCATTAGAAGTCTGCCTTTTCTTGTCTTCATTTCTACCTTTCTGTCTTTCATTTCTATCTTCCCGCTTCATACTGCGCAGACTGGTCCTAATCAGTCATTGGTCCCCATCATCTTGCATGCATAATCCAAGAGATATATTACTTAACTAACTACTACCAAAATGTAGAGTGAATGAAATCAAGTTGTATCTGAACTGATTATGCCCACAGAACCCCTGTATGATATCATGCTTCAGCATCTGGGATATGTGCTCTCTGCATTATGATAAAAAAGTGCCATTTTAATGCAGAATGGAATGGAATTAAGCAGGTTGAAAAGACCTTTCAGATCATCAAGTCCAACCCATCACCCAACACCATCTAATCAACTAAACCATGGCACCAAGTATCTCATCCAGTCTCCTCTTAAACACCTCCAGTGATGGTGACTCCACCACCTCCCTGGGCAGCCCATTCCAATGGCCTATCACTCATTCTGTGAAGAACTTCTTCCTAACATCCAGCCTGAACCTCCGCTAGTGCATCTTCAGACTGTGTCCTCTTGTTCTGATGCTGCTTGCCTGGGAGTAGAGACCAACCCCCACTTGGCTACAACCTCCAGGTAGTTGTAGACAGCAATAAGGTTTCCCCTGAGCCTCCTCTTCTCCAGGCTTAAGCAATCCCAGCTCCCTCAGCCTCTCCTCATAGGGCTTGTGCATGTATATCATCTGTCATAATAATTTTGAGAAAAGTCATTCACAGGATCACTGTTAATGAGTGAATGATAGAAAATGCATAGACATTTAGGTTGTGTAGCTGAATTTATAAAAATTATAAATTGAAACTTCATCCACATCTTGACAGATGTAAAAAATCCTAACATTAGTGACACAAATTTAAGATTAAGATATTTATTGTCTGAGTGGATTCCAATCCTTTAGGATTCCTACCAGACAATATATTCAAAAAAGGGCAAAAAAAAGGATGCACAGGGAGAAAAGGAAGACAAAAAAAGGAAGACATTTTCTCCTCCCTTCCCCTCTCCCTCCCTCCCCCACCAAGAGAAAAGACAGAATAAGGAATGCCAAAGTTAGAAGAAGAAGAGGTACTTCAGAAAAGACAGAAAAGATGTTTTTTTACAGTCAAGCAATGTATTTGAGACTGGGAAAGGGAGGAAGAATGACATTGATTAAATACTTTTGTTTCCTATGGGATTTTTTATTCCATTCTTCTGAAATTCTTCCCTCATTTTACTTAGGGATGTGGGAATGCAATAAGCAGATGTGCACACATTTTGCTGTTAGTCAAGGCTTATGCAAAATTAGTGATTCCAAAGAGTAGAAAGGGAAAAAAATAATACTTCACATCAAACCATGTCCCCATTTAAGATGTAGATAAGGGCATTTTTTGAGATAGAATTAAAATTCAATATGAACAGAACCAAAAGAAAACTTTTGTATGTGGTACATGTGGGAAAATGCACCCAAACTAGCCTCTTGCACAGTAAAAGCTATCTGTAAACTTTGTCTTTTAATCAGGACAAAATCAAGCAGCAAAGTGAACAAGACTTGTCAATAATCCTCACAAACCTAGAAAAAGAATAATAATATAGAACTCTGGCTTCTGTGACCAGAATGCTTAGCATCTACTTTTCCTATTAATCTGGTGGAATGTATGACAGTATCCAGCCACCACAGGTGATTTCAGTTTTTTGGATAGATTGAAGACTAAATGCAAATAGAACTAAAAAGTTTATATGGACCTAAAACTTGATGTGTGGAAGCATGAAACAAAGTCAAGATATTCCACTGTAAAACCACTTTTCAAGACTGAGGTTTTGGAGAAGGTCTATATACTTTTGAATTTGAGCTATAGATCCAAGTTTTGTAGTTTATTCAAAGAACTATAAAGCATGGTCAGTATTTCCAGCTGAACTAGAACATAGTGAGCCTTAAACTGTTGAGAAATACATGTATGATGCAGCTTTAATCTTGGTGAAATTTGTCGGTATTCTGAACACCTTGCAATGTCTTCTTATGTTGATAATGATAGTTTTCATCCAGATAACAGTGTTCACTTCAAGTGTGTTTATATTGTTTTTCATCTCATTAGTCACTAAATTATTTCAACTTTATTATTATTCCCTGCTCATAATGAAGGCATTTGATGGTTCATGTTTAATTTAGCTTATCTGCAGATCATTTTGCTTTCAAGTTGCTTATTTCATACCAGTCAGTTGTTTCCAGCCACTGGCAGCTATTTTTATGTATAATGATCTCTTCTTGTCTCCTTCTAGTGTCTGAAATCCTGCTATTATTTTTTATCTTAAAGAGCTACTGATAATTTTAAACTTTTCCAATAAGGAAGTTTATTTGTCTTTGTCTTGATGGTGAAATTATTATTATACACACACAATCTTTTAGTCCATATATAATACAGTATTTCTAATCTATCTGATCAGGTTTCTGGGTCTATTATTTCTTGACTTAATTGCAGAGCTGAGATGAAGTAAATTTGTTGTGAAAGTGTCATAACAAACTGTGAAAAATCATTAACTCAGATAACCTTTGTTCAGATTAAATTCAAATAATTTTAAAAAGACAACTATAAACTGGGGAATCCAAATACACTATAAAATCACACCCTCTTATCTTTTAGAAACATCTGTACTCACCAAACGGTGTGAAGACACCACGGCGACCAGGACAGCTTGTGAGCTTTGCATAGTGCAGCACTGCATAGTGTTGCACTGCAGGTCCAGGATGGGTCAAACACTGGAAAAAAGTCTTCTCCATTATACTGAGAAAGATGTTCCAGGCACTCCTGGGATACCTTGCTTTCTTTGTTGCTCTTTTAGACATTCATTAATACTTTTCCTACTTCACCTCTGCTGTTACTTCATGTGATATTCCCCTTCAGCACAGGGTTTAATGAATCCCTCCAGCACTGTAACAAATTGAGTCAAATTATATTAGAACATTTCCAGTTAATTATTTTACTGTTCTTATAACAGAGGATGCTACAATTTTTATAGAAACTTGCACACTTTGAATTAAAATAAAATACAATAATAAAATAAAGTATCCCTCTGGAAATGAAAAAGGAGAATCTACATCATTTTTTTTATCCATGTAACAGAAGTGAATCTCTTATTTAGGATAACACAGCCACCCACCCATCATGTTATCACGCACCAAAAGAGATTATATATTGACAGGGAGATACAGCGGGGAGGGAAGTAATCTCACTAAGATTAGTACATCAGTATAAGTCTGGATATTTTCTCACAAGATATCCTTCTGTCAGAAAAAGAATGCTGTTTGCTGAGAAAGCACTGACAGCCCAGTCCTGCTGTTGTACAGTCATATCATTAAAACTTGGTGAAAATCTCTCTTGAGTAGTGTTTGGTGAAAATCTCTCTTTAGTAATATTCTTTACACAAATGTACAAACAAGACTTTTCTAACAGAAGAGGGTTTTGATCGATTGGGTTGTTTTGGGTTTTGTTGTGGTTTTGTGATGGTGGTTTATTTGAGTGGCTTTTGGGGTGGGTTTTTTCGTTGTTGGTTGATTATTTTTTTTTCAGGGGTTGTTGGGGGATTTTGTTGGTTGGGGTGGTGGGGCTTTGTTTGATTGTTTTGGGGGGTTGGGAGGGAGGAGGGCTGGAGATGTTGTGCTTTTTTGATTTTTTTTTTTTTGTCAGTTACTGTGCTTTAAAAAATTCTGCTGCTACGTGCATTCACATACCCAAAACAGTTATGACCACCCTGCGTGTTCAGAATTCTAAAAGTGATTATAAAAGCAGTATATAGCAGTGTGCATTATGTGTCACAATACTGACAGAATAATGCTACCCTGAGAGAAAATAATTTTAGCCTGGTCTGATGGTTGATTTTTTTGGGGGGGGTCTGGTAATGCCTTTGCCCACTGTTGAGAGATTAGAGATTAGGTATGCTAAACAGAAAGGATTATGATTAATGCCTAATATAGGTCAGTCTTTTAAAGGTAATTACAATAGAATAGAATACAATAGAATAAACCAGGTTGGAAGAGACCTTCAAGATCATCACATCCAACCCATCAACCAGTCCAACCCACCTAAACAACTAAACTATGGCACCAAGCACCCCATCAAGTCTCCTCTTGAACACCTCCAATGACGGTGACTCCACCACCTCCCGGGCACATCCTTCCTAAACTGAGGGGCCCGGAACTGGACACAGTACTCAAGGTGTGGCCTAACCAGTGCAGTGTACAGGGGCAGAATGACCTCCCTGCTCCTGCTGGCCACACTGTTCCTGATGCAGGCCAGGATGCCATTGGCCTTCTTGGCTGCCTGGGCATACTTCAGGCTCATGTTCAGCCTACAATCAACCAGAACCCCCAAGTTCCTCTCTGCCTGGCCGCTCTCCAGCCACTCTGACCCCAGCCTGTAGCACTGCATGCGGTTGCTGTGGCCAATGTGCAGAACCTGGCACTTGGATGTGTTCAATCTCATGCCCTTGGATTCTGCCCATCTGTCCAGCCTGTCCAGGTCCCTCTGCAAAGCCTCTCTACCCTCCAGCAGATCAACTCCTGCCCCCAGCTTGGTGTTGTCTGCAAATTTATTGATGATGGACTCAATGCCCTCATCCAGATCATCAATAAAGCTGTTGGAGAGCATGGGGCCCAGCACTGATCATTGGGGCACACCACTAGTGACTGGCTGCCAGCTGGATGTGGCACCATTCACCACCACTCTCTGGGCTCGGCCCTCCAGCCAGTTCCTAACCCAACGCAGTATGCTCCTGTCCAAGCCACGGGATGATAGCTTGGCCAGGAGTTTGCTGTGGGGGACGGTGTCAAAGGCCTTGCTGAGGTCTAGGTAGACTACATCCACAGGCCTCCCCACATCAACCAGGCGGGTCACCTGATCATAGAGGGAGATCAGGTTGGTCAGGCAGGACCTGCCCTTCCTAAATCCATGCTGGCTAGGCCTGATCCCTTGGCCATCCTGTAAGTGCTGTGTGATTGCACTCAAGATGAGCTGTTCCATAATCTTGCCTGGCACTGAGGTCAGGCTGACAGGCCTATAATTTCCTGGCTCTTCCAACCGGCCCTTCTTATGGATGGGCACCACGTTGGCCAGCTTCCAGTCTTTTGGGACCTCTCCAGTGAGCCAGGACTGTTGAAAAATGATGGCGAGTGGCTTGGTCAGCTCATCTGCCAGCTACCTTAGCACCCCAGGATGGATCCCATCCGGTCGCATGGCCTTGTGGGGGTCCAAGCAGCTGACAAGATCTCTAACTGCCTCCTGAGCAGCGGGAAACTATGCAGCTCCCTGGTTCCTTTTGCCAGCTCTGCAGGCCAGCTGTCTGGAAGACGTTCTGCCATGCTAGTAAAAATTGAGGCAAAGAAGGTGTTAAGTACCTCTGCCTTTTCCTTATCCTTTGATACAACAAACATTGTTCAGAAGCTGAAGTGAAGCATATTTATAAGTGCTTTGCTGGACCCAGGGCTTGTCAGAAAGACACAGAAAAAAATATAAAAAACTATTGGTTTTATTATCTCTTCTTCTGTTTTATCAGTATGTGCTTAAACCAACATTTTTAAAGTACAATTTCTAAATTTTCTGAAATGAGATGTTAATGTAATTTAGAACTTGTATTTATAGAAGTCAGTCTTCAAGTGTCATCATCTAGAGTGATGTGCAAGAGCATGTAAGTCATAAGAAGGGAAAAATATTTTGATGGGAACAAAGTATCTTTGTTGCTTTCTCCCAAAGAGTAATCCATAAGCACAGAAGTCAAAATTTTAATGAAGATTCACTTACAAGAGGAAAAAAATATGTTCAACAGACAAGTTGGTTCTGATTTTTCATGTGGGTATCCCTTTGCTCTATTTGATCTGATGTACCTTATCACAGAATCAGGGTGTTAGGGGCAGGAAGGGACCTCAAAAGGTCATCTAGTCCAAACCCCCTGTCAGAGCAGTATCAACTATATCAGATTACATGGGAACGCACCCAGGAGGGTTTTGGATATCTCCAGAGAGGGAGACTCCACATCTGCCCTGCATTCCTACTCATACTATGTAATAATAGTGTAGATGCATAACCAGGAAACTGGGTGTATTGATCACTAATTCCCTACACTATCTTGACATTTATTATGTCTAATTTAATTGATGTTCTGATAAAAATTCAGGATTTTGATATGAAGACAAGTAGATGATTTAAGAACATTTGAAATAGTCTTTATTCTTTTTTAATGCATAATGAATCTGAAATCCTGCTTCATTATCAGTCATAACACTGATATACAACATTTCTGTGTATCTTAGAATCATAGAATGCATTGGGTTGGAAGGGACAATTAGAAGTCATCTAGTCCAAACCTCCCTGTGGTAAGGTTTAATGGTTGAAAATCTTCAGAACAAGTGTTTTGTCTCTTATTTCTGAGATGTTATTAGACATACTGCAGCTTTACATACCCTTTTTAAGTTAGTACTAATCACAGCAGCCGTATTACTAGAAAGGCCATTTTGTTTCTTCTAATCTAAAACAAATAAATGTGTATGCACTGCAAATTCATGAGAACATCAAATGTGATTCTGTTAGGGATTTTCCTGTGTAAAAATGATAGACTTAATATCAAAGCATGGTGAGTGCTTTCCTTTGCAGCAATGTACTTTTACTGATAGCTGAAGTAGCTATGCAGCTTTATGGTTTGGATTATTTTTCTATGCTGTGAGTAAACAATAAATTGATACTGCATTTTTATTGTATACCTTTTATTCACTGGTATGCTACTAGCCAAGTACTCTGGGAAGAAGATTGTCTGAACTCATGTTCACCTGCAGATGAATATATTTTTCGTCAGAAACGGACCCTACTATTTTTTCTGGGTTAGGTATTTGGTTGGTTGGTTGGTTATTTGTGTTGTTCTAGGTTTAATTTGATGAGTTCTGATGAGGCTGTTCCATTCTGCATAGAGAAGGAAATTTGGCTGAAAATGTTTTTTAAAGGGTAATTATGTGCTTTGAACTATAATTCCTACTGGCTGGTTAAGGTTTAAACTTTCAAGAGATTACGCAGTTATATTCTCGTACTATTTTCAAGCTTTCTCTACAGCTTTGTAGCTTTTGTATTCCAGCCTGGAGGATAAAGTCTTCCCTCAGAAGGTGACAGAATTGAACTTTTCTGGCCAAGGTTAGAACAGATCCTCAGTTTCAATTTTACTCTAGGCATTAGGCTTCTATTTAAAGTGAATCACCTCTCTCTCTGTCTGTCATTTTCCATGAGAGTGGCCTTGGGGTTTTTCTTATATGGATGATACATGCATACCAGATATTTTTGAAAAATCAGATAGGCTTGGGCCTGTCAGTACAGTGTGTGCCTGATTTGTGAATGTTGAAACAGCCTGAGGTTTGAAAGACTTGAAAGCTTAGATCTGTCAACTTTCTGATATTGTTACAGTTTTGAGAAAAACGAAAAGCTAGAGTAAAAAGTTCAATAAAGTTTTCTACAATGGACATATACTTAAGCAGACATTTTCTGGAATTCCTGTCTTAGTTTTAGCTACTTAAATTCTGTTTAAGTTTCACAAATTACAGCTTTGAGGGTTTTTTGGGGGGAACTGCTTAAGAGACCACCAAAATTCTTTTAGAATAGAATAGAATAGAATAGAATAGAATAGAATAGAATAGAATAGAATAGAATAGAATAGATCAGGTTGGAAGAGACCTTCAAGATCATTGCGTCCAACCTATCAACCAGTCCAACCCACCTAAACAACTAAAACATGGCACCAAACACCCCATCAAGTCTCCTCCTGAACACCTCCAGTGATGGTGACTCCACCACCTCCCCAAGCAGCCCATTCCAATTGGCAATCACTCTGTCTGTATAGAACTTCTTCCTAACATCCAGCCTAAACCTCCCCTGGCACAGCCTGAGACTGTGTCCTCTTGTTCTGGTACTGGCTGCCTGGGAGAAGAGACCAACATCCGCCTGTTTAAGATTCCTGGTTTATATTCACAGGTAAATACAGGTGCTACAAATGTTTCATGAAATAGGAAGTGATGCAATTATATTTCATGTTCAGTGACTCTGAGATGGAAGCTAAAGAATAGTGTTTAAAAATGAACAAAAATGTGAGTAATAGCTTCCCTGAGATGATAGTAGTAGTGTCTCTGTACCAAATCCAACAGTATGTATCATTGTTTTATATTTTGTTAGTTGTTTGGCTGATTTTTATTTAAAACTAAATAAACCTGCTTAATTTCAGGAAGTATTTGGGTACTTTTTTTTTTGATACAATGTTTGTATTTACATGTATTAGGACTGATGTGACTGACTACTGTCACTTTTCCAATATGAATGATAATATAACAAACTAAGTTGACTAGAAAAATAAGAATCTTTACGTAGACTTTTTGGACAGTCATGTGTTTATGGTGTTCAATTTGTATCAATATCCTAGATGTGAGTATAAAATACTTCTTGATAAGATTTTTGCCACATTAATGATTTTAAATTGAGTTATATTCCTTACAACAGGTAATTCTTCAGTGGAGATACACAAACACATGTATATTCAATGCTTTCCAGCTAATTACATTTTCAATTAGTGTAGTCAGCTGTCTTACAGACTACAATGCATTCAATAATAAATGCAAACTTTCAGGGCAGCATATGAAAATGTGACTTCCTGACATGAGGAATAATTGAATGAAACTGGCATTTAAAATGCCAAGGTTAGGTATAGCCATGTTAAATTAATTTGCAAGATTCTAGCACTTGGTGTTAAAGCACAGATATGATTCTCTCAGTTTTGCATACACAGTGATAGGTGTCTGATGGTGTTAAACATTATAGAATGCATATACACAGGGCTTGCACATACAATGCAGGACTAATGACAGATCTTGTTTTTATAGAGCAACAGCTGAGCTCAAGAGGGACAACCAAGGCACTACTAAGTCATGATACATGTTTGTGTGTGAGAAACAAAATCAGTTCCCTGGTAAAAGTAAGCATGACACTCCTGGTTTTACTGATGACATTAACAATAAAGCCATTGTCTGCATTGTCTGTCTCCTTTTTCATAAATAAAAGCAAAATTTATTCATATATAAAGATGAAATTCTTGTGCCTTTAGAGATGTCCTAGAATATTCTGCTTTAATTTCACCTGCTGGCCTGTTTCCCTAGAGCTGTGCTGTGCCTGTCTTACCTTGCAAATACCCTGTCACCAATTAGAGCCATTGTGGTGAGCTGAGCTTGGCAGGATGCCGGACACCCACCAAGGCACTCCCTCATTTATCCTTCTCAAGAGAACGGGGAGGGGAAAAAATAAGATTAAAAAATCACAAGTCAAGATGAAGAGAGGGATATCACTTGCTAATTATCATCACACGCAAATCAGAAATGACTCAGCAAAACTTAATTTAATTTACTCTTTAAAGATTGCAAGTTTCTTCAGGGCATATGCACCTGCATAGAATGAGGTAGAGTGCAGATATTTTCTCCAGAATGATCTGTTCATCTTAATAACTAGTTGTTGATCAAACATCTTAACCAAAACAAACAAACAAACAAAAACGTTCAATACATAGAAAGATTTATCTATTCATGTGAAAAAAATAAAAAAGAATTATGACTCAAGTTTTTATTTGGGATTATCTGCATGTGTAGAAACAATTAACAGAACCATTCTTTGTGCAGAGATCCTTGAGAATAAGATGTCATTTACACACTTGACTTGGGGAATGAAATATTAAATTACGAGTCATATCTTTGAAAGTCCTTAACTACATCTTTGGTGATTGATATTTTGTCACTCTCAGTTAAATTACAGAGTAGGGTTAGCTTCTTTGATGAGAAGTTTTGAAGTGCGTTTGACATTCACTGCCACTGATACTAAATGGTTTCTTATTCAAAAATTAACTTTTCTTCTTCGTGTTCTCATTTATTGGGAGTGCATTGTTTACTCTATAGACTGTACATTTCAACATTATTTTGACAGAACTGTTTTGATTTTTTATCTCCTTAGAGGACTTTTCCACATTTTATGCACCTCCACATGTGATCGAATTTAATTAATCTTAGAATAAACAGTAATACCTTCTACTAACTTGCAATGGACGTATACCTATTAAATCTAAAAGGTGTCTTTTAATAATGTAATATCTCAATTGAAGTTGAAAAGGCCTTATTGATTATAAAGGACTTGGCTGGTTTCTCAAACCTTATCAGAAGTTTTTAAGAAGCTCTGCAAATTTGATGTCTTAACAAAAAGAACACCTGTTAAATATTCCTCCAAGAGAACAGGAATAACTCTTCACAGATGTTTCAGTTTTATTAATCAGCTTATCCTATTTAAAGGAAAAATGAAATGCGATTAGTGGAAGAAAATTTCTCATAGCATTACATTCACTATTAAAAAAAAAAAGAAGGAGAGAAGAAAGAGGAAAAATAAACAATTTACTTCATAACTACTTGTGGTTCAAATCAAGGCTAGACTAAAGCACAGACAAGGCCATTTAATGGAAGTGTTTCTACGATTTTTTTCTGTGTGGTAGAAGCAATTCTCATATATGCTTTCAATATTGCTGTGTTTGCAGTTCAGTAAACGTACAGCTTAAGCAAAATAACTGTGTCAGCAGTTGATTACAGATCAATATTTCCACAGTAATGCTGAGTGCTGAATTTAAAAAGTTGTCTGTTTCCGACATAAATAATGATAACGACTGAAGGAAACCTGAATTTATCTAGGAGAAATCTTGGTCTTGGAGACAGCTTACATCTGTGCAGCTTGCATCATGTAAAAAATTTGGTTTTCTTATTTAATAGCTGAACAACAATACAAATGAAAGATTTAGAGCATGCAGAACTTCTATACTGACATTTTGAATATGATCCTCTTAACGGGCTCAAATTTATAGTAAATTTCAGACTTTTAAAACAATGCGTATCCCTAAAAAATTAATTTTAAATTAATAATCTACTTAGCACATGGGGGAAAAGAAAAGGAAATATTTTTTTTTTCCTTTAATTTATACAGAAACCCTGGAAACTGAAACCAGAAATCCTTTCTCATGAATCAGAACATACGTTCAAAGTATTTCTATGTACAAAAATATGCATGGCTGTGAAAAAATACTAGAAATAAAACATAGATTCTAGAACAGGTAGTGGATTTCTTCTTTGTATTTTCCATTATGGCACTCAAGACAAATATTGGCATGGCACAAATCTAGAAGAGAACAGAAGTTTACTTTCAGTATGCTTGTAAAGTTGCTAGTGAGGTAAATTATATACCCAGTGTTCAAGTGGAAGATGAGGTGACCCATGTAATACTGGAAAGATTTTGGAACTCATGAAAGCAAGATTGGTATTATTTTTTAAATATAATGTTTAATGGTTGGTTGGTTGTTGTTGTGCTTTGGGTTTTTTAATTAAACGCAGAATCAACATTAAAAAATAATTAAGAATTTCTATAAGGAACAGAATACATCTCTAAGAAATAATTCTTAATACTGCTCAGAGCACTTAATAAGTTCTCCGGCAGATGTCCCTCAAAACAATCCTTTAGTTTCTGATACAGTTCACTCTCTACACAATAATGCTAGCATAAATGTATACAGCAATAGTGAATCTGATTTTAGACAGTACTCACAATCCTTTTTGTTCGTTAATACTAGTGGCAAATTATTAGAGTGACAATAATTCCAGTGTACAGTGCATAATGAGATAAATATGGGGGTTGAGTCCACAAAAAGCACCAGCAATTTGTTGCCTCTATCCAAGGCCACCAGTGAAAACCAGCAACAATAATTCAGACCACATCCAAGAAGGTAGTGGCTACTATATGCAGACAGGTACTTTGTGATTATAGAAACAACTGATGAAAGGATACTTTCTGAAAACCAGTGTAGTAGCCACAGTGTGACTCTTGCTTCTGTGGAAATAGATAGCGCTGTTCTTTCAGCTGTTACTCAAACTAAGTAACAATTTATAATTTTGCCTCTGCATCTACATGTGCCTGAGGGTGCTATGGAAAAGGATATGTGAATGTATTGTACTTCTAATAACAGTAGCTGAATTAATAAAAGGTGTTCTAATAAAAATTTTTTGTAATCAGTGTCTCCCCTGATTTTGTGCCTTAATGTGGAAAAAAGGAGTTTTGGAGAAAGAAAAGGCATGAGATTGGCTTGGAGATTTTAAGTGTGAGATTGTGATTAGTCCCTGTGAGACAATGAGGGGAAAAATGAAATTAAAAGGGAGATTTTAAAATGGTTATGAAACATAAAAACAATTTGAGTTGTTGAACAAATTCAGGAGTCTATAAAAGGTATTTTGTCCTCTCATCAACCCAATTCACAGACCATCATCAGAATTAGGGTGCTGAACACTGGACTGTTTCCTGAGGGTCAAATCTGCAGGAATAACTAGGAGAGAACTGAATGAGTCTAAACTACTTGGCATGTGGCCTGCAGATATGTTCATTATAAACCTGCCACTTCTTATTTATTTATTTAGTTAGATAGTTAGTTAGTTAGTTAGTCAGTTAATTAGTTTAATTGGAACATATGTAATCCAAGTTAAACATTTTAAATTAAGCATATTGTGTTTCTGGATTTACTTGTGAAAGATATGTAATCCCCACGTGATGGTTATGGTTATTAATTAGGGAATTATGAAAATATGAAATAGTATTTATACTAATAATTATTAATATAAAAATATTAATAACCTTGTAATATTTTTAATATATTTACAGATTCCGGTGTACGGTTGTGGATATATGCCATAAACTGTTATGATTTAACAATTTTGTAACAAATTAGAAAAATAAAAACCAGTTATTCACTAAGAAAACTGGGTGCAATTCTGCCTCTTGTCCACCAGATGATGACTCAACAAGATGTGTGGCAGCTGAACACAGTAGTGTGGCACAGACAACTTTAAAGGAACCTTTCAGAGACTTAAAGTTACATCACCACATGAGCTAAAGCACAGGGATTTTAAACAGAACCAAAACTGGTATTAAACATGTGAACACTGCAAAGATAATTTCACTTGTTAAGCTGGTTGCTGTGCGGGTTTTATGGCTGGCTGCCAAGGCTTGAGGGGACCCTGTTGCTGAGGCTGGCTCCCTTGTGGATGTGGTGGAGGCAGCTTTCTCCCGTGACTGCTGGGGTATGGCATAGACTGGATCACCTGAAACAATCTCTTGGGTACTTCCTGACACTGTCAGTCCTGCAATGTTTGCAGGATGCTGTTGGGGAGGCAGTTTCCCTCCTAGAACATCATGAGAATGTTTGAGGGGGAGCGGTGTGGCTTTTCCCCTGGCTCAGCTCAGAAATGAGCAAGCATCTGAGACACGCACAGGTGGTCCTGGCATTAACTCAGTAGGCTGTGGAGCAGTGGGTGGCTGCTCCTTCTGCTGTGGCTGAGCAGCTAGCACACAGGGGCTGCTAGGTGTGATCTTTGCTTTGTGAGTGGGTGTATGAATGCTTTGGCACACAGGTCTGCAGCCTTGTAGCTGCAGCAGACACTTAGAGCTGCCAAAAGGGATTTGGATAAGTTCTCCCAGCAGGGTCTCAGTCCCTTTGAGACACATTGGCAGCTTGGGGACTGCAGATATGATGTTGGTGGATGGGGACTGCATCCTGCATCAACTACAGCTGGCTGTAGTTTCAGTGCTGGTTACACGAAAGACTCTTTGCTGGCTTCCAGGTAAACTAAGGCACACTGGCTCTTCCTAGGTAGCAGGCTTCTCTCTGGACTGCAGACAAAGGCAGAACACATACTCGAGGACAGAGTATGTGCATGGAGTGAGAAAGCAATGGCAAAACCAATAGAGCAGGAGTGAAAGAGCAAAAGAGCAAGTTGTTTACAATTTGGGTAATATTTGTAATTTGCTCAAGGCTTGGATTTAGTCAATAGTCAAACTTGGAAAACATCGTTAACCAATGGCAAAACATATGGTTAGACTTATGCCCAAACTTGGAAGAAGCACAAGTATCCCACAAGGTGGGTGCATGATCTTGTTTACCCAAAAAAAGTCAGGTTGGGTTGTTTACCCCAGCCTGTTGATGCCTAGCCCTTTGTTTACTGGGCTCTGGCTGAGTACCCACTTCAGAAAGGAGGGGGAAGGGGGCATTTGAGCAAAAGATATAGGGACAAGTTTTGACAATATTTGGGGCATAATTCTGGGCATATGCAGACTTCACCACACCCTGTTGAACTTTTAAACTAAGCATACGGTGTTTCTGGATTTAATTCTATTGAGGATATTATATAAAAGACTATGACTTTAAGGTAGGTCTTAAAATGTGTTATCCTGTCTGCTCATATTTTGGATAAAATACAGTCTTATGTATTATTTTCTTGTATTTGGAATAGGTAAAAAATTGAAGTTTCCTTCTAAGTAGTTGTCACCACAATGTCATACAATGATGGAATGGAACTAGTACTAATCTTTTAGGAAGACTAACTTGAGTAATACCTGGCAAGAGCCCATTATAATGACCAGAACAGAAATAACTGTCCTCTCATAAACCACAGACCATGGTGGTACTCTGCTGTAAAACAGTGATATATGGGAGGTTCTTCTGTACGTGCTTAGCAATTTCATAGCAGACTTAAGATAAACACTGGTGTAGAAAAAATAATCAGAATCTTATCTTACTGACCATTATTTTTCAGCAGAATTGTACTTTAATATAGGCTTTACAAGACTGGGGTTTATTATGTTCCCTCTAAAAGTGATAGAAAAAAGTTACAATGCAACTGTAATTGTTGTTGTAAGGAATTTATTATCTTCAGGCTTATGAACAAGTGTAGCTATTAATAATAGAATTTGTTAATATTGTCCATTATTAAATGAATAGTCTTCAGCCAGGGTTCCTAATAGAAATATCTATGGATTTTTTTTTTTTGTCACCAATGTTAAAACTTCCATCAAATCTTGACAAGTCACATTGTTTATAAATATTCAGGGACTTGCACCACGATTCTGACATTTTTAAGAGCAAGAGGACATACCATTCAGGAGTATTTTTTTACCTGTCTTGGACAAAATATTAAGGATGGTTAAACCAAAATGACAAGAAATATGCTATTAAAAGCAAGGTTGATACACTGTTTTTAGAAACTAAACCTAATCAAACACATTTTAATTTATTTCAGTGTGGGAAAGGCAGAATTAAAAAGCCTTTGCTGACACAGTTCTGGCTATTCCATCACAACTGGTTTTTTGTTTGTTTTTTTCTTGCATTAGTCTTATAAACAAAGAATATTTTAACCAATCTCAAATTGAAGTTGTGCATAGAATAGAATTTCATTAGAAATTACTTCTAAATTCTCAATCCCTTGTCATTTAATGTTTTATTAGAAGTTGAAATGGTGTTACAGGCTGTTATTTATATACTTCAAGAAGTCAAAATATCAGGGTATCCAAACAAGGGACACAAAAAACTAGCATGTAGTCATTACATTATGAAGTTACATTATCTGTGCTTTGGAAGATTATTAGAAGGATGACTTGATTAATTTAGTTGAGATTCAGTAAAGTTGCATTGCAAAACATTCTACAGATCTCTTACAATGTCATTAGAAGATCCAAAAGCAGTAAGTGAAAAACAGAAATTTAAATCAGATATAAGATGCAACTTCCTGGCTGTAACAATGAGAGAATTTAAGAGAGGTCTGCTTTCTGCCTGAGATTGTGGGATCATCATGAATTGAAGACTAAAATTAATTCTTTTATCTTTCCGAACTCCATCCTGTAAATGATCTGAGAAAAAATGTAAGGTTTCTTTACAGAGAACATCCTAGAATTGAATAATTACATGGTTTCTATTCACCTTAAAATGCACAAATATATTGTTTATCCCATGTCTTCAGGGTTTGTTAAGAAAAGGTTTATTGTTTTTGTCTTCAAAACTGATTTTAGCATAACCTTTCATCACAGGAGAAAGTACAGTTCCTATTCCAAACAATGAGGTGTTACAAGCTTACTTCAGAGGCAAAAACTGCAAGAACTATGTAAGAAGTATGCAAAAGGCTCTTCAGACTTAGTAGGAAAAAGTATAAAATTGTTTCTGTTCCTTTTGTAAAAGTTCTTGTCAGACATATTGTATTATTTTTACCTATACATTCATGTGAGTTAATTGTTCTCAGATAATATTGTTGTCATGAAAAAGGTTTGCCTGGGTTTCTGTGGTGGTTCAGGCTGGGTGCCCCCCCCCCCGGTGCCACCACACAAGCCACACCTGCAATGTCCCATGGGTCCAGCCCAGTGGGTGGACACGGGAAGCTATGTATTTCATCCCATAATGTGCTGCTCCCTATAAAACCATCAGCAAGGTTTCTGCACTTCCTCTTTCTTCCCTCACCACTATCTGGTAATGGGGGAGCCATCTCACGAGGCTGGGGGAAGGGCAATCTCAGATCTGGCCAGCTGAGATTAGCCTAACAGTGGAGGAGGGGGGGGGAAGAAAGAGCCCTGGGGGTCTTGGGTGAACCCTCAGGTGGGGATGGGATGCTTTTGGATATGCTTTGGGATGTCTCTGAAGGGAGGTTGTAGCCAGGAAGAGCCAGGCAGCCAGTACCAGAACAAGAGGACACAGTCTCAGGCTGCACCAGGGCAGGTTTAGACTGGATGTTAGGAAGAAGTTCTATACAGAGAGAGTGATTGCCCATTGGAATCGGCTGCCCGTGGAGGTGGTGGAGTCACCTTCATTGGAGGTGTTCAAGTAGAGGCTTGATGAGGTGCTTGGTGCCACAGTTTAGTTGTTTAGTTGTTTAGGTGGGTTGTATTGTATTGTATTGTATTGTATTTAGGTGGGTTGGATTGGTTGATGGGTTGAACGCGATGATCTTGAAGGTCTCTTCCAACCTGGTGGTGTATTATTGTATTATTGTATTTATTGTCTCTTTTGTCACTGTGCTTGTGGCTCTCTGTAAAATATTCACTGCTTCTCCATTTAAACTTTCCACCACTTTTGCAATCCATTTGTCTGAGTCTCATTTCTTTTGCTTGTGGTGGGGGAAGAAAGCATCAGCCCCTCAACCCACCACAGTTTCATACTGATATTTTCAAACTTTCCATCATTTACCAGCAGGAAGGCCTAGATGATTGGAGATTTGCAAATATGATCCCATCTACAAGAAGGGCCAGAAAGAGGACCCATGAGACCTGTCAGTCTGACCTCTGTATCATGGAAGGTCATGGAGCAGATCATCTGGAATGCCATTATAGAGTATGTTCAGGGAAAACAGTCAGGACCAGTCAGTATGGCTTCATGAAGGACATTAAAGATTTTAAATAATAGAAAATAGAAAGGTAAAACTAGAAACCTGTTTCTGGTAAGTGTATGTCCAAATCTAACATTATTTTTTTCCTGATAACTTTTCTATTAAAAAGGATATGCTTTTTAAATTTAAAATTAGTAACTATGCTTTCCTATCCATACAAGCATGGTTGCATGATTTGATAGAATAATAAGTATATACATCTAGTAAAAAAAGTCATAGTTGGATCCAGCAAACTGAGAAGTATTCTTGAAAATTGCCTAGTATCTGAGTATACATATATTTATTTTGTTATACATTTTACAGTTATTTTTTGCCAAATAAATGTCTCCTCCCCCAAATCCCAGTCAATTTCAGCATGGTTCATTGCTGTGAATAGATAAGTCTCCTTAGGTTTCATACATAGATTTGGTCATTTGATAGTAATTACAAAAACTACTTTCTTGCATATGAATTGTAGCCTAATTAAACTAGTCTGCAGGCAGCCACAGCAATGATGCTGGTTAAGCAGCATTTTCTACATTCCCAAATGCTTCTATGTTCTTTCTGCTCTTGCTGATTTCACACATTTTTCTGCCAAGTTAAGCTGCTGAGGCATTGCTCTAAGGGCAATCTTCATTGAAAATGCATCCTTTTCTATATGCCTTATAGAAATTAACAAAAAAGGCAGCTGACCAAATGTAGTAAAATGTCAGTTAATCGATTATATTGGTTACAGACTTTATTGATTAGAGAATAAATGTGAATTTGCAATTAAAAGTGAATGGATGAGCGAATATATTTTGGAGATGTCTAATGCTTTGTGTTGCATTTTTGAACCTGTGAATAATTAAGCATAAAATCTTCTCAGTACACTCAGCTGTTTTTCTCTTTGGAGGTCTCAGCTAAGACACAGGTTGCATGCCACAGAACAGATGTTCTAAAGTCAGTAACTAAAGGTTAATCTAACACTAATAAATTACAGCATTCTTTAGCACACTTTTAAAATTTATATGCATTAAATATAAATTTAAATTACATACTCAGTATCTCCTTGATAGGCATAATGATTATGTTACACACCTGTGATGCTTTCTCTGCATTTTAAAGGGCATTTGCAATTGGCAAGTAGCTTGGGTTTGCACCTTCAGAAAGCTGGGCTGTATCACCAAGACTTTACTCAGAAGGCTGAGGGCAGTGATTCTTTATTTGGATCCAGTGCATTCATATCTTCTAAATGTGTTGAACATGTCAACATTTAGTATCTGGCTGTTACTACCTCTTCCAAACTGGTTGCTCCACTTTGGTTATAAACACATAGTACTGTTTAAAACAGTCTTCATGCTGATTAGCAGTTTACTGTTAATTCAAAATAATATGTGCACATGTGAAGAACAGCTTTTCTTGTGAAATTTCTGCAATTGTAAATTCTCTTATTTGTGGAGCAACATGATGTGTATGTCTTCGCTTGTGACACCACAGCATCCAATGTGCATAATTATTATTTTGTTCCTTTCTTTCAACTGTCTATGCACAAGTATTTATGCTATGGAGAAAAAAAAATCAATTACTGTTAGTTTTTACCCTAATTCTTATACTTATTTTATTTAGACATATTGAAAAATAAAGATTATTTGAGATGAAAACTGTGTCTTTCTGCTTTGTTACTGTCTTTCCTTGTTGCTAGTTTCTCTCTTGGATCCCATTAAGACCATGTTTTCAGATGACATTTATTTGGACCAGCATGGACCATGAGTATCATTTGACTTTACAAGAATCTCAAAAATTATAATTACATTTTGTCTCTTTGGTACAAAAGGATAGTAAACAATGTCAGTTTCAGATTAGCACATCCTGAACACAGCTTCCATTCCTCTTAGTAGGGATTCTTCAGCAATAATAATGAATCTTCAGTGAGCGCTGGAAATGATTTTTGAAGCCTGTCTGGTGTGCTATGCTGAATGGAGCACAGGAGATAGGAGACATATTTCATTTCTGCCAGCATTCAGTTCTTCAGAAATAATTTCTAGTTTCCACACTAGAAACATGACAGGTTTTGAGGGTTTGTTTGTTTGGGGTTTTTTGTTTGGTTTGTTTTGTTTGTTTGTTTTGCTTTGGTTTTATTTGGGTTTAGTTTTTGTGTTGGTTTTGTTTAGTTTATTTTTTGTTTTGTGGGCTTTCTGGAGAGGGGGCTGCCCATACTCTTTCTTCTTTGGTCTTTTAGGATATTACCCTGCCTGCCTGATTTTACTCCCTAGATTAATGTTTCATCTTGAATATTGCCTAAGGTTTCCTCTAACTCACAGCCCTTTTTATTCCATACGAACAACAATTTGCTTTTATCACAGAAGGTCTTTTCACATTTGGAAAGTATTTTAAAAAAACCTCCAACCAACCAGTTTTTTTGTACCTATGTTCAGCACAGCAGTAAACAAAGAGATCTACCTGGAAAGATATTTCATTTTTTCCTTACATTCCTTTCATGGCTGCAGTGCATTTTGTGTTGGTTTTGTTTGGTTGGTTGGTTTGGTTTGATTGGTTGTTTTTTTGTTTAGCTTTATTTGTTTGGTTTGGTTGCCTTTTTGTTGTTGTTGGTGGTGGTGGTTGGATGCTTTTTTTCTTAGAGATTAAACTATTCAGAGAATCACAGAACAGTTGAGTTTGGAAGGGACTTCTGGACTCACCTAGTCCAACATACTTGCTGAAGCATGGGCACCTTGAACACATTGCTCAGAACCATGTCCAGATGGATTTTCAACACACAGTCATTGAATCATTTCACCTGAAAAAGACCTTTGAGATTACTGAGTCCAACCATTATCTAACTCGACCATGTCTGGTGCTAAACCATACCCCTTACCACCACATCTGTGCACCTCTTAAACACCTCCCTGGGGAGCCTATTCCAGTTTTTGGTAGTCCTGTGTTTGCTAACCTTCTCAGTGAAGAAGTTTCTTCTAATATCCAATACAAACCTTCCCTGGTGTAACATTTTGTCTCATGCCATCACTTTATACTAGGGAGAAGAGACCAACATCCATCTCACTAGAGCCTCCTGTCAGTAGTTATATAATTTCCAAGGATGGGGTTTTCACATCCTGTCTGGGCAACGTTTTCCAGTGCTCCATTACTCTGTCACCTTCACACCAGTATTCCACACCCCTCAAAAGGATCCTGTTTTTTCAAGTTTAGCTTATTGCTTCATATCCCATCACTGGGAGCAACTGAAAATAGCCTGTAAGCAAGAAAGCAGTATTTCCTCTTTTCACATATTCTATGTGTATAGTTTGATATCTGTGTACCTGTGAGGCAAAGATGTTGAGTTATCAGTAAAATATTAACATTATTTTGCTGTAAAAAAGTACAGACTCTTTATTTGTTTGTTTGAATTTTGATGGGAAATAAAACCTGAAATATAAAATCTGTCTTAAATGAAGATTTAAGGTCTTATATGTATGTGCATGTATATGTATATGTACATGCATGTTAATTGCCATGGTGGTGTTAGGTCAGCAGTTGGAATCAATGATTTTAGAGGTCTTTTCCAAGAAAAACAATTCTATGATTCTGTATGTTCTATGATTCTATATGTTCAAATAAAATTACCAATGTAAAATCATTTTGAGAACATTATAATTTAAATTAATCATAGCATGCAGCACTGGGAACAGTCACTGTTATACAACACTTTAGGGCTGGAATGTATTTTCTTTTACACAATTGTTGCCACAGAAATTGCAACTACAATCCAATTTTTTTTAGTCTTGTTTTGTAGTCCACATTAAACTGATCAGAAATTAAATGTTGCTTTTAAATATTTCCTAAACCATGCATATATATACAAACTAATCAGTTCTTAAGATATATAATTAAGTAAGTGTCTGCAAACATAGATTACTGAAGAGCACAGCAACAGTTTAATTCATTTATCTATGCATATAGCAGCATTGGTATACAATGTGTTTTCTTTTGTCTTCAAATATTTTTTGTAGTGCATCAGTATAAGTGTAATTAATGTATCAGAAAAATGTTGAAATAAATGAGGCATTTGCTTTGTAATGAGAACAGTAAAATATGCATCTTTATATAATTCAAGTATAATTATATTGTTGTCTTCATTAATACTGGAATACATAACAACAATATTTTTAAAAAGAGTTTGCTATTCTGAAAAACATTGCTATAGAAGTATATAATTGTGTGCTATATTGTTTTTTATATGCATGTATAGTAAAGAATATAGCACATACAAGAAGACAAAGGAGGATAGGAGCAGCGTACTAGCAAATAGGCATAAAGAATGTTTGTATTCTTTCACTTGCCATCTGTGCTTTTCTTTAAGGAATGCTGTTTTCATTATTTAAAGCCTCAGATATCACCCCCAAAAAAATGAATTAAGCTGTGGCTCCATCATCAGAAATGTAGTGCTCCTACATGCCTCTAAAAAAAGGGTATGTAGATAATGTGTGAGTACCTGTTTGTTTTTCCCTATGTTTACACATGCATATGTATGCACATATATTAGTATAATATAAGTCATTTGCAATGTTATCTATATATAATTTTATTTCTTTTTTAACTTAGGCAAGCATACAGGTAAAATATGCCATAAGAAACAGTTACAATTTATTAAAATAAGAAATAGAAATCAGATATTTTTTAACATAAGGAAATCAAAGACAAAAAGGAAAAATAATATGCTCCATACTCTCTACATATTTGTAATATAATGCTTCATAACCCACTTTGTTCACTATTGTAAACTAATTTGGAGTGAGAAAGATTAAAAATATAAAACTACAGTAGGATATTTGCATTAAATTTCTTCGTAATTGTTTGCATGGTGCTATGTTTTGGATTTGTGACAAAACCAGTTTTAACACAAAGGTGTTTTAGCCATTGCTGAACAGTGCTTACACAGAATCAAGTGAAGTCCAGATAAACAACATCCATAAGATCATCTAGTTTCAACCCTTCTGCCATGAACAGGGGCATCCTCCAGTAGAATAGGTTACTTAAAGCACCATCCAGAAGTGATGTGGCATCCACAACCCCTCTGAGCAACCTGTTGCAGTGTTTCATAACTGTCATAGTGAATAACTTCGTTACACCTAACCTAAATTTACTCTCCATCTGTTTAAAGCCATTACCCATTTTCCTATCATTACATGCCCTCATAAATGCACATGTGTAACTTTTCCAAACCTAAGAAGTACATTAAAATTACTCTGTCTTCATTTCACAATTACTCTTACAAAAAACAAATGTTACTATGCTGCTTCAATTTTGTCTCAGGTAAGGTTATGGTCATGTATTACAACCAATGACAGGAATTTCAGAATATTTTATGTCATTCAATTTTAGATATATCAACACTGGTAGAAATATATACTGAAGAAGCATTACAGACTTGATATGCCAGCATATTCCAAACAGTGCTTGGAAGAAAACTTCATTAAACCCCTAATTAAAAGAGAGATATAAGTACTTCAGCTTATCTTAACCATAGTTGTGTTTTTTTACAGTGATTATTTTACCCAGTCAAAACAAATGAAGACTGTGAAGATCTCATGAATATTTTTGCCTACATAGTTACTGAAAATATCTTTCAGACTTTCATATAACTTGTCATTAAAGACAAATGCAGATGGCATTTTTACTGTTGAATCTCCTTTCCATCTGTGGCCTGTATGTATGCAAATAACGGAACTAATTTTAGATAAGAAAATTCTCTTCAAGTGCAAAATCTCATCTAGCCTACTTTCAGCGAAAAATGGATCTTTTTATGAGTGCATTTGCCTGTACAATTGCTCTCATTAAAACAGTTTGAATCCAAAGACTACGAATTCCATTTACCAGATGGAAAAAGTATTGCTTTAGAATTATTGCATTAGGAGAACACTTTGTCCTAGACAAAATTTCACCATAACACATTTAATGGTTACTCATTTTTGAAGACAATCATCTTTTCAGAAAAAGCAGTTTTATTTACTCTTGTCTCATTCAGCTACTTACAATAATCTTAGAAGAAAAGGTGCCCCCGTGAAAAGGACAGAATACCTGAATAAATAATTTGTAGTATATTATTAAGCTAATGACAATGTTATCTTAAACTTTCATCATGATAGGCAATGGGAAAGTGTAAGGGACCAGAAATACATGTGGCTCAACATTGTCCAGAGAATAATTTGGGATCATAGTTTTGGATATGGGGAGCTTGGCACTTGGCCCTCTGGGGTCAAGTAATCGACTTTGAACTTGGGAGACTCCCTGGCAGGACTTTAGGACCCTGGGGACACCCTGGCAGCAGACGTGAGGGAGATACATAATTTGGAGTCCTAGAGACAGGAGACAGATTTTGGAGCTCTGGAGATTGCATTGGGCATGTGCTCCACTGATGAATCAGGACAGGTGGCTGTGCCTTGGCAGCTATAAAGATGCCACTGTATGGTGGGAGGATTGGAACTGCTTGAGGAATCTGCTTTGTGGGGACTGCTTGAGAACTACTTGGGGAATCTGCTGGGGCATGTTCAGGGGGATCTTCTGGCGACAGGTCACTGCCTGCCATGAGGAGCCACTGTTAGGCAAAAGCCATTTTGCGAGGGAGCCACGTGCAAAGAATAGGTTGTTGAGAAGTCAGCGGCTAGAAATCAGGAGAACCGCCATGCTGCCTGTCTTGTTGCCCTGTCTGTTGCCCTTCCTCGCTGTCTGCTGCCCTGCCTGCCGCAAAGGGAGAGGGAGAAGGAGGGAGAGAAAGAGAGAGACAGTGAGACAGAGCGCTGCCCTCCTGCCTGGCCCTGACCAGCCTCGCTGCAAACAAAAGACAGCGTGTCTTTCCTGTGTGCAGCACCCGCTAACGTTCAGTTCAAAGCCTCCCGTGCCGAGCTCACGCGACAGCCGAGCTTAAGCCTATGACACATTGTAACACTCCTCTGCATATAATTAAAGCCACAACGTCTTGTCGAGTCGCCATCTGGTGGACAAGTGGCAGAATTGTGCACCCTTCCATCTTTTAATCGAAATTAATTCTGTAAATATTCTGATTGGGTTCAAATTGTACATACGAAACCAGTTATGGGATATATATCACAATAATGCACTATAACCTGTATATAAAATAGTGGTTAATAGGTTATTAATTATTTTAATAATTAATTTTTAAAATTGTTATTTCCTATTTCATAATTCATACACTAATAACCTCTTAATCACAAATGTAACACACACAACTCCGGGTTGAGATAAAGACATAAGAGTGTAATATAACATGAGATATCATAATCACAATGCATAGCTACCTTAGCTAATAATCTAATTAATAATACAATGCATGATGACCTTAGCTTAGCCTATTTGTGAAATACAGGGTAAAAAAGAGCATAAAACAGAAAACCAAAACCAGCAGCTACCTGACTTCCACTCATTCCACCACCATGCCTTCTTAAAAGAGCCATCACCCAAGAACCCAGAACCCAGAAGTAGTAACTGGAACAGGAAGCCTCCCATGCTGTAATCTGAGCTCCAGCTCCATAATACTTTGCTCCAGGTAGCACTTTCCTTTTTTGAAGCTGGCATGGCTGCAGCTCAATCCACAACAATCCTTTATTTAATTACCAGTTTACTCTCATACAGCAACTGCTTATAAACTGGACTAGCAAAAACATGTAAGGGTGAAGATCTCCTATCGTGCCATAATATAGCCATTTTCATCATAAACAGAGTAGAGCTGGAAGATATTTGACTGTATTATAGGAAAGCTAGAAGACAGTGTAATCATATCCTACTAGCTAACAGACTCACCAGCTCAAGTCAAGTCAGTTCTGAACTATGTGCAGAAGTCCTTTCTAACTTAAATACTTTTAAATATTTTAAAATATTTGTAACATTATGATTATATTTAAAATTTATTTATTGTTCATGTATGCATATCATATACATATATATGAATGTAAATTGTACATTCATAAAAGAAGCAAAACATTTTTTTCTATTCTTGGGGCAAAAAGCCCTATATTTACAAAAGTGTCTTCTAAACAATTATATTCTGTACAATTATATTCCGAACAATTATATTCCATTATATTCTGAAAGTGCACAAGCTAGCAGAGTTGTTTGTTTAAATATCTATCCTGGAGACTTTTTTTTTATCTAGAAATTGGTTTGAAAAACTACATTTTAGTAAGCCTTTATCTTTTTATGCTTATTCCTTCCAGATCCCTTTCCATGCAATTATATAGTATGTTTTCAAAACTTTGAGTTACCACTGCTATGCTACCCATTTTAGAGATACTTTAGTGGATAATACAAAAGTCTTTTAAACAAACATCCTTGCCCATTACTTTAATATTGCAAGAATAATTCTTTAATAATTTTTATTATGATGAATTTAAAATTGAATGAATGATAAATTCTAATTTCAGTTCAAGACTGCTCCTAGCTTTTAGAAATAATATTAGAATATGAGTTACATGTCAACAAATTGCGATGGATACCAAAGACTACTGTGGGACCTTAGATTGTGAGATGTGAGTCACTGATAAACCTTTCACAGACCTCCATTACATACATGATCCCACCACAAATTAGAAGGAAGAACATAATATCTAAGCCTTCAAAAGCTCACCACCAGTGAAACAATTTTCTCAATAATGTTTGTAAATCAATGCAATTGTACACAGAAACTGCAAAAAAGACACAAAACTCTGTTTCACTGTTTCAGATGACAACACCAAAGTGCAATAGGCAAAAAACAATACAAGAAAGTTGCAGCCATATGCAAATGTGGGCCTAAATAAAATCTTCCATGAAATACAGAACTTTCTCAGCTATATAGTTCCATACTGATTTCATACTCTACAGAATAAACCCATGTAATGTAATGCTACATTCAGTTTTATTTGACATGAATTCAGCTTTTTTCCAACAAGACATATTTCTTTACATTATATCAATTTGTGTCTCTTATTTAACTCTAAAAACTTGGGAAATGACACACTAGGTTCTCTGCTGTCTCAGTATATGTTTTCAATAATCTGTTAAATAAAGTCCGTAAAAGTTAAAGTGCACAGAATGTTTATAGACACACCTGACAAAATGAAACAATCAAGACGTACAGACATAAGCATCTCAGATTCTATTGTTGTGGCAACACACTGCTTATGGCATTAAAGTGTTTATTGCATCACATAAAAATATAAGTTCTGTAATAGGTGCAATTTATGAATGGTTAAATTAGATGACATTATTTTCTCTTTCACTGATCTGCAAGCTAACAGCACCAGGGGAGGTTTAGGCTTGAGGTGAGGAGAAAATTCTTCACTAAAAGAGTCATTTGCCATTGGAATGGGCTGCCCAGGGAGGTGGTGGAGTCACCATCCCTGGATGTGTTCAAGAGAGGATTGGACATGGCACTTGGTACTATAGTCTGGTAGTCATGAGGTCTTAGATGACCGGTTGGACTTGATGATCTTTGAGATCTTTTCCAACTTTATTGATTCTATGATTCTATATCCTCTGAAAGCTTCTTTAATTTCTTATACTGAGATAATATTAATATAATTTTAAAGTAATATAATTTTATCTGATTTACTGTGGCAATGAGCATTTAGCCCACCCTGTTAGAGGAATGACACCTTAACTGGGCAATTCATTGGAGGTGTTCAAGAAGAGGCTTGATGGGGTGCTTGGTGCCATGGTTTAGTTGTTTAGTTGTTTAGGTGAGTTGTATTGTATTGTATTGTATTGTATTGTATTGTATTTAGGTGGGTTGGATTGGTTGATAGGTTGGACGCGATGATCTTGAAGGTCTCTTCCAACCTGGTGTATTGTATTATTGTATTGTATTATTATTGTATTATTGTATTCTATGTGTCATTACAGACTTGTCCCAAACGAATTATAAGTGACCTTTCTTTAACATTTACACTTTCTGTCTCTCATGTTTTCCTCCAATCCACTGGCATTGTCCACATGAAACCTACTGTTGGAGCAGGTTACCCATGGAGACTGTTCCATCTCTATCCTTGGAAGTGTTCAAGAGCTGACTGAATGCACACCTGAGTAACCATTCTTACCTCAGAGCTGCTTCCACTAAGATTGGGAACTTGAACTAGAAACCAACAGAGGTCCCCTCCTAACTGAGTGATTCTGTGGTTGCAGAGTCTTACAATTATATGAATCACTCAGTCTCATCATTATTGTCATGAGAGCATGAAGGAGAAAATTTCTTGAAATTATTTTTTCTTTTTCCAATTATTTTCTCTATTTCACCTACCATTTTCCCCTTAAGGGAACATTTGAACTTTTGCTTGTAGGAGATGGAGAATTTAATATTAAGGATTTGTTCAAAACCAGCATTAAAAGTGCCAAATCTAAACTATCTTCTTAGTTCTAAATACAGTATCCTTCTAGCGAAGCTATTCTTCATGTCAAAAACTGTACACACAAGGATAAGTTATAGAGGCTATGAGAATTTCTGTTTTGATGTCAGTTTATGGATTTTTTTTTTAATTATTTTTGGTTTTCTGTGAAACATTACAGCAGCTTGTATTTTAAATAGAAATGGAAAGGAAAATAGAAAAGGTGATGCTAACTTTCAAAGGATACTTTGAAAATCAAATTGTTTGTGTTCCTATCATGCTAATAACAAAAAGAATCAAACTTTGTTGTTTGGGGTTTTTTTTTTGGAGGGGGGTAGGGGAGTGGAGGAAAGAGGGAGGCAGGGTAGTATTTCTAATTCGCTCATCTACCATAAAAAACTTGAATGCTTGTGTTGCCAATTTTTCAGTAACTCCAGCTTGCTGGACAGATGTCAATACACAAGATATCATCATATAACAGTCTGTCAAAGTTCAATTATAAGCTTTATATACTTAAGAAGCATCTTCTGGCTCTCAGTTTGCTAAACTAATGCCACAGGCATTGTGAGTTTATTAGATGAATATCTTAAACTGTCTGTTCATCTCATGGGCAGCTTTTTGTGAGGATGCTGGATAAGCATCAATCATCTGTGATTTCAGTAGTTCAATCCATCTAGTGTTCCCAGTTACTGTCACAAGAGAGTCCTGTATTACAGCACTGTTTATCTGACAGAGCTTAGGGCATTCTGACTTCCCAGTTGTTATTCTGAGGCTTGTGCACATTATTAGCTTTTGAGCAGACAAGCATTTTTCTTTCCAGGACAGCTAATTGTGCACAAAGCATTGTTCTTGATTTCAAAAGGACAATGTTGGCTTTAATTCTACCACCTGTTCCTGACCTCTCATATGGAAAAGGGAGAATTTACATGGAGATAAAGAATGTGTATTTTTAGATGGTTGCTACAAAGTTACTGTTTTTATGGTTTTGTATATAATTGTCTTTCAGATACCTAGAAGTCCTTTTATTTTTTTTTTAATTAAATCAAAGAAAATTAGTTACTTTTTCTCTTGTATTCAAGTCTTTAACTGAGCAGACTAATTTCTTGCCTCATACGTACATTTGGTCTTGGTATGGCATTAAAGTCAATTAAACAAGAGCAACTCTTCTATTTTAATTATTAATAACCTCATTAATCAATTATTTTCCATTCATACAGCTGTTAGATTCGAAATAGATAAGAGCTAACCTGTGACAAAGCAAAGCAAGAAGCTCTTTCCAGTATTCTCATAAGATTCTATCCTGAAGAGCTGTTTGTGAGGACCTAATTTTTCAAAAATCACTGAACCTGGCTGCTGAACTGGCAAGAAAAACAGTATCAGTGAGTGTCTACTGATCTTCATCTAAAGCTTATCTGACTGATGTCATGACAGAGATCTGTGTGTGAAACATAGCTCAGCACCTCAGATGTGTCAGGCTGATGCCTGGTTAAAATTGACTGTCTTCATGTTAATTTGACTTACATAGGATAATGAACTTCATGCTGAGAGGCAAGGAAATGTGCCAGGAATATTAACAACTGTGTATCTTTCATGTTTAAGATAAACAAGTTAAAGGCCATGCAGTGTGAAGCAATCTGCTGAGTGGTTTTGAAAACTCTTGGTTAAAGGATGTAAACAGGATTAAAACAAAGCAAGAATCAAATGTTAGTGAAAAAAATGCTTCTACATATTTCTCTGGTGCCAAGGTGAAGATTAAGAACATTACTTTTGTGAATATGATAAAGAAACTACATCTTAGGGTAGTTCTAAACCTTGCATGTGTAAATATATATGCACATATTTAAAGAGCAAACTGATTATTCCTGACTGTTCCACCTATGGATCAGTGACCTGTTTGGGTGTAGCTATAAACAAGCATGAACAAGGCAATTATACAGAATCCTACTTTCACAGCTGATCCAAATTGTGCTACATAGCCTCAAGTTTACCTGATGTTATACTACTTTTTTGTTTGAAGCTGGCTTTTCCTGTGGTGCTGTGGTCAAAGAGAAAGTTGTAGCCTATGACCCTTAGTTATAACTCATGCTGCATTCATGGACTTTACTTTTTCAGATAGTCATTTGCTTGCTTAACATATTTCTATGTGCAAATGAAACCCAGAAAAAAACATCATTAATGCAAAGACAGTCACATACTCTTAATGTGTTATTTCTTAGTAAATGTTCCTACTTTAAAACTTTTCTATCCCCACTCTATTCCTGGTCTGCAAGGAATGAAATTTTATATTAATTTGCCAGTAATGAAAACAAACAAACAAAACAAAACAAAACACAAATTGTTGCACTGTTACTGGTGTACTACATTCACTGAATTACATTCAGTCATAGGAATGAAACAGAGTATGCTTCCTTCCACTTCATTTTTATATAAATTCAACTCTATTAAAGACATAACTAATACAAAACCACTCACTCTTTCCTTTATTGCAGATTTTCTTCAGCTATAAAATCATGAAAACAAGATTAGCATTTCCCTTGTGATTTAGGCAAAGGCTTTAAGATTTTTTCAGAAGCAATATTTTACACAAATTGATCAAGAATTTGATGTAAAGTATGAAGCATTGTTCAGCTTTCTGTTCTCACTGATACTGATACTGTGCTTTGAATTTCTTATGCCACACTGTAAATGAAGAGTGTCGTTTGGCCAACTGAGAATTGTCATCCTATTAGTTTCTCAGAGACTGCAAAGCTGCAATGCATTTTTTATTTTTCTCTAAATTCCCCTTTGGGACATCAGTAACCAAAGAAATTGAACAATTTGAAATGCAGTGAATTTTCTTCTCAGGAGGATGTTATTTAATGTTCAACATCAGTGTGTCTGACAATGAGGTCTGGAAATCTCTCAGTTTATCATCTCTTTTATATAGAAATTAAATACTTCATAGTCTAGATTTCCAACTGATTAATTTTGTGTCCTGGGACAATTCATGAGTCATTTAGAAAACCTATTAAAGAAATATTTCATGCTGCTGCCATTTTAATATCAACTATTAAGTACAAGCAGATTTTTAGGACTCTTCACCAGCTAGGCTGGCCTGCCAAGCAGCCAAAGGAAGGAGACTTCTGAAGATATGATGGTCCTTTTTCAGCTAAAACTAATAAAGCAAGGCTTAAGAACCAAAATCACACAGCTTCAAAACCACTTTTGAAGGCCAGTGTGCTGAAATCGTTGCCTAATTAAGTGCAAAATGAATATTGAAGTTTACAACCCTCAGTATGATAATGAGCCAAGTGGAGTCCATGCTTAGTATGTATGACTATGATACTCAATTGTCTACCCAAATCATGCTAAATATCACACAGAAGTCAGAGACAGCTGGGTTAAGTTATGAAAATCATGGGAGGAACAGCTCTGTGTTGGGGGGAAAGACTGTGGATGTAGCAGAGATAACAGTTGATGAGCTCAGCTCCTTTTCCTATACCCAAGACAGGAATGACTTCTTGGTAAGAACTGCACATTCAAAACATGGCTTAAAGTTTTGTTAACATCCTATTACTGTTATACATTAGCACTAGTGAAAATACTTGCATTTCCAACTTCGTCAGATGCTACCCAGAATTTATTAACTCGATCTCTTGCAGTTAGTACATTTATCACCATCAGTCCTGAATCAGTTGTATCTGTTGCTTTAATAAAATGGAACCTACCTGTTAATTTAACTTTCTGAACTTGAGTCACTGAAAGCCCTTATTGAGCATGTCCAGAGAAGGGCAACGAGGCTGGTGAGAGGCCTTGAGCACAAGCCCTACAAGGAGAGGCTGAGGGAGCTGGGGTTGTTTAGCCTGGAGAAGAGGAGGCTCAGGGGAAACCTCATTGCTCTCTACAACTACCTGAAGGGTGGTTGTAGCCAGGAGGGGGTTGGTCTCTTCTCCCAGGCAACCAGTACCAGAACAAGAGGACACAGTCTCAAGCTGCACCAGGGGAAGTTTAGGCTCGAGGTGAGGAGAAAATTCTTCACTAAGAGAGTCATTTGCCATTGGAATGGGCTGCCGAGGGAGGTGGTGGAGTCACCATCCCTGGATGTGTTCAAGAGGGAATTGGACGTGGCACTCGGTGCCATGGTCTAGTCATGATGTGTTGGGTGATAGGTTGGACTTGATGATCTTTGAAGTCTCTTCCAACCTTGGTGATACTATGATACTGTGAAACATTAAATTTGTCAAACAGTTTCTGTAAGAGCTCTGCAGTTCTAAACCAGGCAGACATCAGGATCTTGTTCATCATGCAACAGTCTTAAATACTTGAATAATTTAAAATCTTACCTAAAAGCGTAGCATGAAACTTAAAGTTTTGTGTCTATTTTGTTGTTTTGGTGTTGGTTTTGTGTGTTGCTTGTTAATTTCTTTGTTTGATTTTTCTGTTGTTTTTTTTTTTTTAGTAATACATTTTTTAAAAGCAACCAAATTCTTCATTTACTCTCACAATTCAAATACATAGTGCCTATTTAAAACCGTTGTCATTGTAGCCCTGATCTCTAGGGGGAAAAAATATTTTTAATTGAAAATATTACCCTTTTCATAAAAAATCTTTGCAATGCTTGATAGCTTTTAAATCACAATTTGAATGTATACAGCCATAATGACAATGAGATATGCTTTGCTTTCTAGTTATACTGTGGTTGTAGTACATGTATATTGCTGTAGGCAGATAGATGCATAGAGATTGACTTTTGAGCCAGCACTGAAAAATCAGGGTCCCTCTTACAAACCTGTGGCTATGGAAAAATTATTTTTTCACACAACTAATAAAGACAAGGAAGTTCAGGAGATTATTATCATTTTAGGCTGATGCTTTAACCTATTGTCTTAATTATATACAAGAACAGGAAAATTCCAGAGCCTGAGTAGAAAAATATTAAAAGGTAAATAAAGTCAGCCATTGGATACAGAAGAATAACAACTGATTTGTCTACATCATTCCTTTTGTTTGCTGACTAGGATAAAGTTTGCTGCTCAAATTATTCTTTGTTCCTTTTCACTGCTTCTCTTTTGTGGCTTGCATGGCTTGCTCCCTTATCTCTCTTTCCTGACCTTCTGCTGGCTCAATATTGTCTCTGTGGGGTAACAGGAAGCGGAGAAGGGGAGGAGGCTGCAATGGTCCTCCTGGGTCTTCCAGGGGATGATTTTGTACAAGGGGATCTTTGTGTTTTTCTGAATTCTAAATATATATATAAATAAAATTTGCACATATCTGTTGCATTTTATACTTCTAGATTTTAGTTCACCTTTTGTAAATATAGCTTTCATTTTGCTTTCTGAGTTCTGAGTTTGGGGGTTTTTTGGTTGATTGGTTGTTGGGTTTTGTTTGGTTTTTTCCTTCGGTAATTTACTCCAGTTGGGGAGGGGGCGGGTGGTAATTTCAACCCTCCACAGCGCTGCTGCAAGTTCCTTTTCAGGATGATAGAGGAACTGTCATCTGCTCAAATAGACTGAGTTATTAGACCAAGAGCCTGTGGAGAGCTGATTTCCTGTCGTATTATTTCCTCTAAAGCCTTACTTACCTCAGCTGAGAGGGGAAGGTTGCCAGCAAAGCCAACAGATCAGACAGGGTATTAGGTACATAAGAGATAGCTCCTCTTTGGCAGAGCCTATACAGCCAGAAGAATCCAAACAGCATGTAATTTCCTATGATTGCCTAATTCAAGTTATGAGCCTAAACTAAGTCTTTGAAAGCAAATCCTCTCAAACTGAAATGTCTGAAAAGGTAAGAAATCAATTTCACTGTGGATACTTTTAAGGAATCCACGGAAGCATAGATGGGAGATTTTTTTCTTCTTCAGATCTTCCAAACATTCTGGTATGCTTTTGTCAATCCAGCAGGTTTCATTTTCACGTTCCAAAAGACAGGTTTTGTCAGTACTGAACAATGAACAAAATTACTTGATTTGGCAATGTCTTTATGCAGGTATTCTTCTATTTATAATTTCAATAATGCGAGTAATCCCACAAAAAATAACTTAATACTGGTTTTCTAATCAGTTTTTACCAAAATGATGCTCTTGCAGTGTTCATACATTTTTCATTGTTTTATTAAGTTGGCCCTTGTAACGAATAATACCTCAGGGGTTTTGGAAAGACTATTTTGAGACCAAAAAAGAAAAAAGTATAGAGGGATATAACAGTGGATTATAAGGCTTCAGATAATATCTCTGCATAGCACTAAAGATCAGAAAACAGGTATTGAAACTGTAAAATTGATGTGTCACCTTTTTTTCTTTTTCTTTTGCATCAGCAAGATGTTTTCTAAGTTATTTATGTTGTAGGTGAATTAGACTATCCTAAGGATAGTCTGCTCTCTGTCTTCTGCCTGAAACAGAATCACAGAATCAACCAGGTTGGAAAAGACGTTCAAGATCATCCAGTCCAACCTATCACCCAACACCATCTAATCAACTAAACCATGGCACCAAGTGCCTCATCCACTCTTATTTTAAACACTTGGTGACTCCACCACCTCCCTGGGCAGCACATTCCAATGGCCAATCACTCTTTCTGTGAGGAATTTCCTCCTAACATCCAGCCTAAACTGCAAAATTGTTTTAGAATCATAGAATCATGGAATTGTCGGGGTTGGAGGGGACCTCAAGGATCATCCAGCTCCAAACCCCCTGCCATGGGCAGGGACACCCCACACCAGATCATGCTGCACAGAGCCACACCCAGCCTGGCCTGAAAAACTCCCAGGGATGGGACCTCTACCACCTCCCTGGGCAAACCATTCCAGTGCCTCACCATCCTCATGGGGAAGAATTTCCTCCTAACATCCAACTTGAAGCTACCCATTTCTATTTTTTTTTCCATTCTCTCTAGTTCTATCATTACCTGAAACCTTAGAAGTCCCTCACCTGCCCCATTTTCCCCCTTTTCCCCCTCAAATCCCAGAGCACCTGGGCTCTGTTAGAGTCTCCTCCCACCCCAGGTGTGGCCACTTGGCCCTCCCCACCCACTCCCCTTTTTAATCCCCACCAGGAAAGGCAGAAGCCCTAAGCTGAGCCCATCTGGGCTGAGGGATCCTCCTCTCATCACTGGTGAGTGTCCATGGTGCACACTGGGTGATGGTGGTGGTGACAACAAAGGCCGGGGGGCCTGGTGGCCCCCCGGTTGTTAGGACCAGAATTAGTGACTCCTCTAATATCATCCACGGGTGCTGGTTGAGCCTCCTTACTGGGGCTGAGCTTCTCTGGGTGGTAACTTGGATGGTAAGGGTCTTGCCCCTGGCTCTCTCCATGCCACTCGCCCCCTTCTCTTAATGTCCTCTGCCCACACCGGGACTCACCCCTCGATGACTTCACTCACTACTGAACACCAAACAAAGAGGACTCCACCACCACCTCTCTGGGCATCCTGTCCCAGGGCTCCAGCACCTTCACAGGAAAGAAGTTTCTTCTTACATTCAAGTGAAGCCTCCTGTGTTCCAGTTTGTGCCCACTGTTCTTTGCCTTATTACAGGGCATCACTGGAAAGAGCTTGGCCCCATCCTTTTGACCTGCACTCTTCAGATATTTGCAAGTCTTGAAGATCCCCTTCTCAATCTTCTCCAGGCTAAAAAGCCCCAGATCTCTCAACCTCTGCTCATAAGAGAGTTGTTCCAGTCCCCTCAGCATCTTTATAGCCCTCCACTGGACTCTCTCCAGTAGTTCCCTCTCTTTCTTGAACTGAGGAGTCCAGAGCTGGACACAGTACTTCAGGTGTAACCTCAACGGGGCAGAGTAGAGGAGAAGGAGAACTGCCCTTGACCTGCTGGCCACACTCTTCTTGATGCACCCCAGGATACCATCAGCCTTCTTGCCCAAGAGGGCACATTGCTGGCTTATGGTAAACTTGTCCACCAGCACTCCTCAGTCCTTTTCCCAAGTGCTGCTCTCCAGCAGGTCAGCCTGTCCTGGTGCAGGGAACTGTTCCTCCCCAGGTGCAGGATCCTACACATGCCTTCCTTAACTTCCTGAGGTTCCCTCTGGCCAGCTCTCAGCCTGCCCAGGTCTGGCTGAAGAGCAGCACAGCCTGAGGCGGAGTCAGCCACTCCTCTCAGTTCTGTATCATCATCTAACAGGCAGAGGGTCCACTCTGTCCTTTCATCCAGGTCAGTGATGAAGATGCTGAACAAAACTGGACCTAATACTGACCCTTGGGGAACACCACCAGCCACAGGCCTCCAGCTAGGCCCTGCACTGTGGGCTGCAACCTTCTGTGCTGTGTCATTCAGCCAGCATTCGACCTACTGGCTGAACTCCCAAGACTATTTGTCGATCTTAGGGAGGCAGCAGGCAGTGCCACATGCCCCTGTGATGCCATCCATCTTTAACAAAGAAGCAAATGTCCTCCACAGGATCGTTCCATCCCCACAAGCTACCTGGAAGCTAGAGAGAAACCAGGAGCCCTGACAACATGCAAGTAAGATCCAATCTGTGTATTCCGTCATTTATAGGGATATCAAAAGGGGACAGCCCAGATTTCACTGTGTTTTCAAAGTCTCTAACTCAGACAGCTATTTTCAACTAATTTTGGAGCAAAACTAGAAGTGGGTAGATTCAGATTGGACATCAGGAAGAAGGTCCTCACCGCAAGGGTGACGAGACACTGAAACAGGTTGCCCAGGAAGGCAGTAGAAACCCCACCCCTGGAGGCCCTTAAGGCCGTACTGGATGTGGCTCTGAGCAGCCTGATCCAGTGTGAGGTGGCCCCGCCCATGGCAGGGGTGCCGGAACTAGATGATCCCTGAGGTCTCCTCCAACTCTGACAATTCTATGATTCTAATTCCAGGGAGAGCAGACACCCAAAAAGCACTTGGATAGAGATGGAGCAGTCACACACATCCTGTACACAGAACCATCAGGCAAACATGACATTTAAGAACAGAGTGAAAACACTAATGCCACTAAGCACAAACCCCAACTACCAGAGGATCTAGGAAGCAAACAAGGTTTCTCACCATTTCCTGACAAAACCAGAACAATCCAGAGCTCAGGTTGCCAGCGGTTATTAACCTGATGTGAAATCCTGAACAAGAGTCAATGCACTGATATTATCTGTCTATTAGCTTCCAAACCAGATTAAGAAACAAGAAGTTGTATCTGTCCCATATTTATTTAGTTATTTAAACTTTAATTAATGAGCAGACAGCTTTCCTTGCCTTGCCTACATATGACAGATAGCATCTGGAAAATGCTTAAAGCTAATTAACACATCCCTACCATTCGTAAGCAAATTCAACTTCAGAGATAGCAGGTCTGACTCTTAAATACTTCTGATTATTTGTATTTCAGAATAAAATCATGTAAATTTAAAAGAAAAACTCTGGTCCCAAAGGACATGTAAATTTTCTTATGAAGGACTGCTACTTAAAAAGTAGAAAATATAAACAGACCTCTGAAAGAGTCTATGCACATCAAATACTTGGGTGTGTAAATGCTACTTCCAGTTAAATATATGATTATTCTGTGGTGGAAGAGGTCAGGATTTGATTGTACAGGGGTTCTTTACACACTTAATTGCCATTGAAAGGGATACATCATCTCTCTAAATAGAGGGTTTTGAAAGCTGTGTAAAGCTTTAAAATAGGAAAATAAAGAATGTAAATGAACAGCTATTACTATTACACTAACATAACTATCTCAAGGAATGTATTGCACATTGACTGGAATGCATTTAAACAACATTTCTGAAGCTTAAATCACATAATTGGGACATGAAGGGAAGACAAAAAAATATATTTTCAGGTTGAACACTATGGGAAACCATTTAATAGTCTTTTAGTTGTAATATTAAACAATTCTCAGTTATAACATTAAAATGAGAGGTATATTTTTAAGTAGAATTCATGAACCATAAAGGTGTTAGTAATTTGGAGCAGAAAAGTACAAATGATAATGCTGTCTTCACTGCTGCAAGCAAACTAGACTTCTTTGTGACATAAATCCCTGTTTGTTGTTGTAGCAATTTTGATCACATGAAGGTGTCTTTGAAGTCTACAGTTCTGTATGAATAAATAAATAAATTGTGAATTAAATAACAGAAAAAGAAGATAAAAATACTTTATTTTCAGATACAGAAGAAAATAGCCAAAATAATTTAACAAATCTTCTTATCCCAAACAACTCAGAATAAGGAACAAAAAGTTTAGAAAACTCTGAGCACATACTAATGGGGCAGTCTCAGATCAGACATTAATGAAGAGTGACATGGAGCAACAGACTGAGGTGCAATTAAACATAGTTATGTGTAGTCAGTATACCAACTTCCTGTAAGAATTGCAGTAATATTAATTGAATTTATATGGATATGAAACACAACTTATTGTGACAAAAGGATCATGAAAGACTTCCACTTCTTTGAGTAGAACTGAATGTGAGGGATTGGAATCTTTGATGGTTTGTATGCAGCATTAATAATGTAAACAGTGAACAATCTGAAAGATTAAAAATTAAGTTACTTACAGAAAAGCATCACAGAAATATAGATAAGTGCTCAAGTATTGCCTTTAAAATTATTTTAGAAAATTGAAATATCAGTTTACCTTAAATATGAATAGATGTGTATGTTATTTCTTACATGTATAAATTACAGATAGTTTAACTTCAGTGTTCATAGCTAATTCACAGGTGATTTTATTTAAGCGACCTGATATTGGCAGTTAAGTACCAGTGTTGATCTAAAAATAAAAAGTAGACTTAGATGTATTTTCTGCAACATATCCCAGAGGGGAAAATAAGTAACATTAGAAATGACATCACAAAACAAAAGAATTTGCCAGTTTGACCTGGTTTCAGCCTATATAAGTGGTTGGGAACATCCAGTATCTTCACAGTGAGCATATAATAATGTCTGGTACTTGGAATCACATCTACATTGTGGTTGAATTGTCTATTGCCATTGCTGTGTTTTGCTAAATGTCATATTTGTATGTTATTTTCAGTATACTTTCTATCATTCTGCTAAATCAGAAATCCCAGGTAACATCAATTATCATCAAATATGTAACCTTGATATTAAGCACTACACCCTCCCTCTACAAGGATATGCTTGGAGATTGAGCTGAGGCAATGTGTCATTACATGTGATTTATTTGTCTCTTATTTTATCCTAACTAAACCCTGACTAGCAAAATGTAATCACTTTCCAGAGTCTATCTGACATACGTAGTCAAGGCAAGGAAAGCTGTCTACTCATCAATTAAAGTATATATAAATAAATAAATATGAGACAGATACACCTTCTTGTTTCTTAATTTGAATGAGAGGACACAGTCTCAAGCTGTGCCAGGGGAAGTTTAGGCTTGAGGTGAGGAGAAAGTTCTTCACTGAGAGAGTTGTTAGCCATTGGAATGGGCTGCCCAGGGAGGTGGTGGAGTCAACATCCCTGGAGGTGTTCAAGAGGGGTTTGGGCATGGCACTTGGTGCCATGGCCTAGTAGGTATGAGGTCTTGGGTGACAGGTTGGACTTGATGATCTTTGAGGTCTTTTCCAACCTTGTTTATTCTATCATTCTGTGATTCTATGTTTTAAAGATAAAAGTAGGTAGTGAATTTAAGTTTTTCTTCTTCTGAATGTTTCTTTCAAAACAGGCCGAGCTCCAAACGTTAATATATCAGATCATGAAAATATATTTTACGAGTTGAAAGATAGCACTGGGCAAGAGAATAAGACAGTCTTCTATTTAGTATGTATCCGAGATGAGAGAATTCTTAAGAATAGATGTTTTTGAAAATTCTTTTATGAGTTTTGGAATGCAGTCCCCTCCAATGTATTTAATTCAAAATTATTTCATGGAGCTAATGATGACTTTGTGTATCTAATGCAGATGTTTCTCTCTCCTGAAATTAATTATTTTCTGAAAGTGAGTTTACAAAAGAAAATTAGTCAGTTCGAAAATTAGAAGCTATAACCCCTCTATGTGTTTATAATACTGATAATAGTGTCTCAACAATTAAAGTAAAAATATTTTTTTTAAAAAAAGTCCATGTCTCATGTCTGATCTTGCCTAATTAATGTCATCATTCTTACTTAGTAGAGTCTCCCCTTCCACTATTCACCCAATGTTCCTTAATAAGCAAAAAAAGCTGTAGGAGAACAAAAAGTAATTACATGTTAAACTGATTCAAAGTAATCATGACCACTGAAAGATAAAGGGACTGAAGTAATTCTTGCAAAAATAAGAAAATGATAGTGCTATGCAGTTTTTAAGGCAGCCTCAAGTAACCCCGTTTTGAGTCATTCAGTATCATTAGAATCAATTACTTTGCGCTTTCATCAAACCGGTAAAATGGTTTAATGTATCAGAAAAATAATTTCCTCCCAGTGTAGAATATATTCTCCATGCCATCATGTTCTTGCAATTTGTCATTTATCTGATGTTATTAGTTTTTGTACCACCCTTCTTTGTCAGTGAGTTTATGATATTTATTCATTCAACAACTGATTATTTCCTGCAGGTCAGAAAGTGGTCATTAGCTCACATGCATACCAATTAACTTCTTGCTTGTGTTTTCTTTCAGGTAAATTTTATCTTTTCTGCAGAGGATTCATGCTTACTGCAACTTTTAGGCTGTTTAAAATGTTTAATATGTATAACTTTTTATTTGATCCTTTTTTATCATTGCTACACTGCTCAAAATTCTTCTATAGCTGCATTTCCAGTAATCTTTCATTAACACTCCTTAGATTCTTCTAAAGGGATCTTCAGCAGCATGGAGGAATCTGGGTAACAAACACGAAGAAACACCATTTAGCAAGCAGTGTAAATTTTCAAGCTCTGCTCAAGCTTTAAAGTGATATATCTCAGAGCATTCCCTCTCCCCCCCCCAAAAAAAAAAAAATCAATTTAACTGCACCATGAGATTCTTTGGACAACTTTCAGCTTACTTAATGTATTATAGAATACACTTATAATGTATTAGTGAAGGAGGTCATCACACTGGCAGGTATTTGGACAAATCAGATGAAAACTGCAAATTGAAAATGTGCATATTCTAAAAATAAGTTCTAGCTATTATATTGAGGGAGGGGAAATCAATCTACTTTCTGTATATCCCAGGGAAAAAAAATATTAAAAAATGGATTGTCAGAGCATATCCTTTCAACCCATATTCATCAAATGCATTAAAATTTCCATCTTGATGTCATTGGCATTACATCAGAAATATGTTATTTTGCAACATACATGGCCACTTACAGTTTTAGAGGTGTATTCAGTTGATCTAGCAACCAGGCTTTTCTGGAAGACTTAATTAAGCAAGTTTTGTTTGATGCTGTTGGTTTGTTTGGTTCTGTTTTTTTCCTCTCTCTGTGTCCTGCAACACCTGGAGAATAACAAAAAAAAAACTGCTACTGCTGCATCCTCCAGGAGATTAAATCTATGGAAGTATTTGCAGTCAGAAAAGGAAATACAGGGATGATTAAGTCTCTCAGATTAAACTAATATCATTTAGCAACTTATTTTGAGAAATTTCCCTCAAGATATTCAGCTGATGAAATGAAAAGTTCATCATAAAAGTTGTGCAGAATTTTGTATTCAGCAACTAAATGCTTTTTTTCTCTATCAAACAGTTAATAATGTACAGTTTGTTATGAAACTTTCAGTAAAGAGTTTTAATTTTCTCCAAAGAAAACCATCTGTCTAATATATTTTGGTCATACTGTCATTTAATTCCATTTAATTCCAATTCTATTGTTTCTTAACTCATTATAAAACAGCCACAGGATTAGTTCATTATGATTTTGTTTCTGTTGCAATAAAAATGCATCTTGTTCTCAGACTTACTTCATACCGCTGTAAAATATATTTCTGTGCAACACATGGAATCAACCCTGCCTCAGAAAATGGCAACAGTTCCCTGCATCTAATGCTCTTTAAGAAATGAATAGGTATAATACATGAACCAAATCACAAAAATTACAAAATCTCATACTTTTGAGGTTACATGATTAAACTAGAGGTCAAAACAAGTTCATAAAAGATTAAATCAAAATTCTTCAGTATGCCTTTGACAGATTGTCCTGTAACAGTGATTTCATCATAATCCACATCTTTCTGAGGAAACATCTGGAGCTGCAGGTGTTTGAGATAGTTAAAGGGCATCTGCTTCTGTGGCTTATTATTCTTGTAAACTACATGGCTTTCACCAAAACTAATAATGATATACTGGAAATGTAAGGTCTTTGACCATTAGCTTCCTACAAACAGACAGCTGTCAGAAGTCTTTACTTCCTGCAGTGCAAGAAAAATTCAATGAAGGAAACTTTGGTAATCCTTAGTTTAGCAGCATGTGTTAAAGCCATCTTGTTTTACTTCATGTGCCATTATCCACTTACACAAAACAGCAGAATGAGAAGCACATGTTGTCGTCCATTTTGCATTTTACATCTGTGAGAGGAGAGAAATTGAATATCCAAGAATAAACTCTACCATTTAAAATCTAGCTTTGTCAAAACTGGCCCAAAAACACAGCATATGAATTATGGCTGAAATGAGCTACCTTGAACCCTGCAAAGTAATAGTTTTAATCATCATATGTTTATATTAAAGAATTCCCAGTATGTGTTACTACATTTTAGCATACAACAGTTTATGCCACCAGATATGGTATTTCATTTTCTCCTTTTATTTTTTTATTGATTTTTTTTTTTTGTTCATAAAGAGTTTAGATTTTATTCTATATGATGATATTGGGAGAAGCTGACTAGAGCTGATTTCATTGTTTATTTCATTATCAGTCAGTGTTTGGCTTACTGGAATGAAGATGGTGAGGCTTACATACCCGACTATTTTCTAACAGATGCAACACCTGTTATGCATTTAGAGTCATAGCTTTGGTTTGTTTGGTTTTTTGTTTTTTTTCTGGAGAGTGGGTGGGATGCTTGATTGTTTTCCCCACAAAAATGAATTTTGATTTAATTGAATTCATTAATAAAACAATTGTGAAAAATGGAAATGGTCCAACAAATTTTTAAAAAGTTAAAAAATGTGTATATTATCAGTGACGGTATGTGAGTCATATGAACAAACCAGCTTATTGTGCTATAATGTTTGACTGAGTCTCTGAATGAAGAAAAGGTAAAGTGAGAGACAGTTTCAGGGAAAGGTCATTCTCTGAGATATTTTAAATATCTACCACTAAACACCATAACAAATTTCTATAGCTCAACTTTATAATTTGTTGCTGACAAGTGAAAAACTAATGTAAAGCTCTGTAGTTACTCAAAAGAAGAAATATTCAACTCTGCTGAGCTTTAAAGCAACCTTTATTTGAAGGAATTATCTTTTTAAATAATTTAAATGTCTTATGAACTGGCATTCATTAAAACTATGGACCAGCTTGATTGACAAAATCAATTCTAATTCATATATCAAGCGGTATGTTACAGATGGAAACCAAACAACAAGGAAAATGTGACTGAGATACCTGCATATGATTTACAGCATTCATAGATTGTATTTTAAGTGTCCTTCTTTGACTAAATCAGTTAATATGTTCCAAAATAATTATTCAGTTTGGAATTAAAATATCTGAATTTTTAACAGTAAACAAATAAAAAGTGATATGATTTATTTTATAATTCCACATTGTGTTAATAGAATATTTTCCACGATAATCAGAACTTCACTAATTGAATTTTAATTCAGTGCATACAACACTGTGTGAGAGACTAAATCTTGTCTCTCTCGATGTGACTCAACAAAGATAAAATCACCTTTGCTGCTTGCCCAGACAATAGCTGATGTGTGTTGGGAAGTTATACAATACAATACAATACAACAGGTTGGAAGAAACCTTCAAGATCATCACGTCCAACCCATCAACCAATTCAACCCACCTAAATACAATACAGTACAATACAGTACAATACAGTACAATACAACCCTCCTAAACAACTAAAAAAACTAAACCCTGGCACCAAGCACCCCATCAAGCCTCTTCTTGAACACCTCCAATGAAGGTGACTCCACCACTTCCACAGGCAGCTGATTCCAGTGGGCAATCACTCTCTCGGTATAGAACTTCTTCCTAAGATCCAGTCTAAACCTGCCCTGGCGCAGCCTGAGACTGTGTCCTCTTGTTCTGGTACTGGCTGCCTGGGAGAAGAGACCAACATCCACCTGGCTACAACCTCCCTTCAGGTAGTTGTAGAGAGCAATAAGGTCACCCCTCAGTCTCCTCTTCTCCAGGCTAAGCAACCCCAGCTCCCTCAGCCTCTCCTCATAGGGCTTGTCTTCCAAACCCCTCACCAACTTTGTTGCCCTTCTCTGGACACGTTCCAGCAAGACAACATCTTTCCTAAACTGAGGGGCCCAGAACTGGACACAGTCCTCAAGGTGCGGCCTAACCAGTGCAGTGTACAGGGGCAGAATGACCTCCCTGCTCCTGCTGGCCACACTGTTTCTGATGCAGGCCAGGATGCCATTGGCCTTCTTGGCTGCCTGGGCACACTGCAGGCTCATGTTCAGCCTACAATCAACCAGCACCCCCAGGTCCCTCTCTGCCTGGCCGCTCTCCAACCACTCTGACCCCAGCCTGTAGCACTGCATGGGGTTGTTGTGGCCAATGTGCAGAACCCGGCACTTGGATGTGTTCAACCTCATGCCCTTGGATTCTGCCCATCTGTCCAGCCTGTCGAGGTCCCTCTGCAAAGCCTCTCTGCCCTCCAGCAGATCAACTACTGCCCCCAGCTTGGTGTTGTCTGCAAATTTACTGATGATGGACTCGATGCCCTCATCCAGATCATCAATAAAGATGTTGAAGAGCATGGGGCCCAGCACCGATCCCTGGGGCATACCACTAGTTATCACTGGATAACTACTCTGGAAGGTGCATAGATAAAGTTTACTCAATGGACTGCAGCTGCCCTGGATAATTGGCAGAGGCCACTGCTATTGATACTCTCTGGAATATGCATATTCACCACCTGGACTCATACCTAAAAACTGTATAAAACATCTTAGCAACTACTGGCTCAGTAGAAGGAAAACACAGGGGAAGGAAAAGACCTAGACAATGATGCTGAGAAGAAAAACATGAGAGAAGGAAAAGACTGGAGCAATGCTGCTCTGAAGAAAAATGGAGAGAATACCAGGAAAGAAAAAATGGCAGAGACATCACCATGTAGCCTGGAAGAAGCAGACCAAGAGGAACCCTCTCTCCATGTCCTAAGTTCTGCCTGCTACAACTCATGAAGCTGAAGAGGCTGCTCAGAGGACAGCACAGCCAACAAGGATGACCTCTCCTCTACAGCCAAAGGTGCAGCACCCTTCCTCTACAGACCCAAACTGTCTTGGGGGGTGAGGGGTGTACTGATTGGTGCATATAAACTTTGGATGGTAAAAATAGTAAATACATATATTTAAGACTAGATATGGCAAATTAGTGGTTACATATTATATATAATTTTGTGAGTTTTTAATTGGATTAAATGCATAAATGCAAACTCCTCAAAACTGAGAACAAATGTTTTGAAGAGCTTACATTAGGCACAATATACTTTCATTGATTAGAACAAAGAAAAATAATGCACAGTTGAATTTAGTAAAATCAAAATAATAATAATAAATCATTTTTTTTTTTTCAAATAGCCAGAAAGAGGACTAATATTGCAAATAATTCTTATTTATTCTAGTTCTGGCTGAGTGATGAATGTTTTTCTGTCTGTCATTACCTGATTTGATGTTGACGTAGTTTAACACCAGCTGGCAAGCAAGCACTACAGAGCCAGTCACTCACACCACCCATTGAGGGATGGGGAGAAAACTGGAAAGGTGAAAGTGAGAAAACTTGTGGGTTGAGATTAAAACAGTTTAATAGATAAAACTTTTGTGGGTTTCTTTTTATTTTTCTTTTTTTTTTTTGGATAAAAATTTTGCGACATGCACAAGCAAAACAACAACAAAAAAATTCACTACTTCCCATCAACAGGCAGGCATTATATGATATAGAATACCCTTTTGGTCATTTGGAGTCATCTGTCCCAGCTAATTCCCCTCCCAACATCTTGTGCACCCTCAGTCACAGTCTACTCGCTGGTGGGGTGCTGTGAGATGCAGAAAAGTTCTTGACTCTCTGCAAGCACTGCTCAGCAATAATGAAAGCACCCATGAATTATCAACACTTTTTCCAGCACAAATCCAGACCATATCTTCATACTAGCTATATAAATAAAGTTAACTGCCTCTCAGGCAAAACCAGCGCTGACATGTGTTCTCTTTGGTATTCAGGATTTGCATGAAGTTGTGCTTTTAAACACAGACAACCCTCCCCCACCCCAAATCAGAAACTACATTTGCAATACTTTTTTAGCATGGAGGTTATGTTGGCAATTTAATTTCCTGATTTTTGTATTGTTTTGATTCTTTTCACAGTATTTACAGAATCAGAGAGTCACAGAAACATCCATTTGGAGGAGACTTCAAAGATCATGCAGTCCAATCCTTGACTCAGTTTAGGGTCAATCCTAAACCATGTCCCCTCAGCCTCCTCTTCTGTAGACTCAAGAACCGTAGCTCGCTCAGACTCTCCTCACAGGCTATGTGCCATACGTATCTAAGACATTTGCTAAAAAACAATGTCTTCTTAGGGCAATAGTCACAGTCAGGTAGTGATAGGACTAGGGGGAATGGAATGAAGCTGGAGGTGGGGAGATTCAGGCTGGACCTGAGGAGGAAGTTCTTCCCCATGAGAGTGGTGAAGCCCTGGAATGGGTTGTCCAGGAAGGTGATTGAGGCCCCATACCTGGAAGCATTTAAGACCAGGCTGGATGAGGCTCTGGCCAGCCTGATCTAGTGTAGGGTGTCCCTGCCCATGGCAGGGGGGTTGGAACTAGATGATCCTTGTGGTCCCTTCCAACCCTGACTGAAATTATGAAACTATGAATTATATATCACTGAAGGAAACTCTTACATATGTGTTCAATTTAAGGCACATTAGGGGCTCTAAGCTTTAGTGAAACATTTATCAAAAAATAGAAATACGTTTCCAGGCTTCATGAATATTTCAGGTGACATTGACCTTGTTAATGGCTTAAGTGGGATGTAAATTTTCCATGAGACTGTGCAAAATGAATTTAATTCTATGTAAGCACAAACTGTGTGTATTACTGTTTACTACTTCTTGTAGATGACAATAATTGAAGTTTTAGTTCCTAAGGTCACCTCCCAAGCTGCAGAGATGTCTTCTATAAACATTGTTCATTTCTTTTATTCTAATACTCTGGAGAGTGTTCACCATATATTTTAAAAACTGTCAGCTCATATTCTTCCATTTTGTCACAAACTAGCTAATAACACATATGGATAACATTCCTTGCAAGAATGTCTTTAATTAGATAGTAAGAACATTGACACAAAATTCTATAGAGCAGTACGCCAACAAGCACCAGGGTTTGCTTGGTTTTGTGGGTTTGTTTGTTTTTTAAATATGCATATCTGTGCCTATGTTTAGTCTTTCTCAATAATGAAGATAAAATTAAAAAGGAAACTAAATATTAAATAAACTGTTTATTTCTCTATCAAATATTTTCTGTTTAACAACTTCTTTAACATACTTCAGGACTGAAAGGAACTGCTGTCAATAAAAGATACGCTGAGATAATATAAGGCTGTGCAGCAAGGCTAAGACTTTCATAAGGGCCAACAAATATATCAGAGCTCTGTGTAAACTGTTTGGACAATAATAGTCATAACATAGAATCTTGATCATGGAATCACAGCATGGAAGGAGTTGAAAGGGACCTCTGGAGATCACAGGATTACAGGGTGTTAGGGGTTTCAAGGGATCTCTGGTGATCCTCAAGTCCAACCCCCCTGCCAGAGCAGGGCATATAATCTAGTGCAGGTCACAAAACCAGTCCCCCTGACAAAGCAGGATCATCTAGGGCAGGTTACACAGGAAGGCATCCAGGAGTTTTGAAATCTCTGCAGAAGGAGAATCCACAATCCCTCTGGGCATCAGTTTTATCAACTATCTAGTAGCCTTAATTTGGTCTATGGAGGGCTGGAAGATGCCCCCAGAGGTGATATCAGAAGACATCATCCACAGAATTCCACCTCTAGGGGATTTTTCATACTGAATTGGAAGTCCATGAAGGAAGCCACCATATAAGGATAACATTTTTCATGTGAGCTGGATGGTAGGCTAGGTGTGCCATCAAGAAGAGTTAAAATAATTTGGAGATATACTGTGATTGTGTTTATAAGCTAGTTCTTGTGAGACACTGGCACGGGGGCATTCACAGTAATTTCAATGTTACAGTCCACCCTACTTTTCAGATGGCAAAGCTTTTGTTGAGCATAACAGCAGTTCCTCTGCAATAATTTCTTGGATACCTTGATGAGAAGACAGAGTGCATACATTTTTCTCACTTTTTGTCTCCTTGATGTGAAAGAGGCCAGAACAGGTATTTGCAGACCTTGTTAGATTCCAAAAAATAGGAAGGTTCAATAATGACAACTAATAAAGCAAAAAAAAAACCCAAAACTTCTCTATCACCCCTAACTATCCTTCATAGCTGCAATCAAAAAGAAAGCTCAGTCTAAGCAGAATTATAATTGCTCATAATTTCAAAATCATTGTACAGAATAAAGCAAAGGATCATTTTCATTCTTGTTCCTGGTGTGCATAACAGCTCTTCCTTTAGCATAATCATACTTTTTTAGCTTCCAGCTGTTAGAAACATTGCTGCAGTTTCCATTGATGTTCCCTTTGAGTTACAAAAGTCAGTAATTTAGCCAACAGAGACAAGCTTGTTACATACTGATCAATCAAAGAGTTGTCTTGATCTCACTGGTCTTCAGACAGTGCTTTAGAAAGAACGATCTTGGGGAAAATACTTAGTTTTTTCTTTTCATTTTTTTTATAAATAAATTCAACAACTTGGAAAAATTGCAAACTATTACCTTAACACTATGGTTTATATCACAGGAAAATAATGATTAAACATCACACAAATAACAAGAAGCAGAAATGCAGACAAATAAAAATAAAACAAGACTTCAATCTGAAAATAATCATGACCTTCAAATGTGGACTGGATATGAAAAAAGACAGAAAGAAGTTGAGAAGGGAGACATGAATATGAGAATAAGCACAAAATAGAAGACAGGCAGAGTCATGGAAAGTAAAATCGATATCTGAAAGAAAATTGGCTAACAAAAATATTGTATTATATAATTTCCTTTTTCTAAATAGTGTTCTCTAAAAAAAGATCCTGATGCAAATATAATGGAAAGACAAGGAATATTGTGTCACAATAGATAAATGTCTTCTTACCATCATTAAAAATTGATTAAATTACTCATGAACTTACAGGTAGGAGAAGAGTAACTAGAATACACATGTATATTTATGGCAAGACATCAATTAAAGATCTCAATAAAACTTAGGATAACAGTCTTTTAGACACTAAGTGCAGAGGGCTTGTAAATCTTGGGGGTGGGGGGCGAGGGGGAAGAAAAAAAAAAAATAGACAAGGAAAAGAAAAGTTAAAAAAGTTGTATCATTATATTCCATGTTGGGAGTATGTCCAAGTGCAAAGCATGACAAGTTATAGACTGTGAACTGGGTGTTTTGAACCTTCAAGATGAAGTAACATAGTGTTATTATTAATGTGAAAAGATGCACAAGTATGTCTATATTAGTGAGATAACAGGTTCAAACGCTATCTTGAATTTTCCTAGGTCATTATTTTTAGCTCAGTACCTGTTGCATTTTTAACCCATACCACTGAAATTCTCCTAGACAATACCCAGAATGTATTTGGAATAACAATGAGGATCATTGGCACATCAACATGACAAAGCAGAGAGCTTGGTCTATTGACACACGCATGCTTTCTGCTACATTACCTTTATTTAGTTTTATTTTGGTTTTCTGGAATACTTGAAAAACTGAAGTGTCATATTCATTCAAGGCCAGTACAGTTTCCAGTTTGTTTGTTTTTGATGAATTTCTTTTGTGTTTTTGTCTGTGTGTGTGTGTTTTGTTTTGCTTTTTTGTGGTTTTGGGTTTTTTTTGTTGTTTTTTTTAGGTCTTTTCTCTTTTTACGTTCAGTAAGGATCCCCAGAAATAGTTTTAGCTCATACTAAATAAAGTACTAAATAAAATACTGTAATAAAGTACGCATATGTGGTGGATTAACACCCTTTTCTGAGAACAAAAGAACAAAGCAGGGTGGAGGGCTTGCAGGTACTTTTCACTCCCTGCAGGGCATTTTTCGCCTGGGAAGCTGAGTCTGTTCCACTCCCCCCTCCCTGCCCAGCTAGGGTATAAAAAGCAGGACATCGTAGCTGTTGGCCCCGGCTTTTCTGGCTTCTGCCTCTGCTGGACGAGAGCTACTGCAGCTGCCCTCCTGCTCCTCTGCCACGTGGTCGGACCTGCTGCCTCCACGCTTCCTCAGAGAAAGGCTGGTTTTGTATTATTCTCTTGTTTTTGTCCCCCTCCCATCCATCCTTGTTCCTTGCCCTTGTGAACCTTTTTCCTGTTATTGTTATATATATATATATATATTGCTTAAAGACAACTCTTTGCCTCTCTACTTCCAAGCCGACTCCAAATTATTGTTTGGTGGATTTGCTCTTTCCTTTTCTCCCCTCTCTGTTGGGAGAGAGGAGGGGGGGTAGTGGGGGAGAGATTCTCAGCCTTGCCCCCCACCTGAGCTCTTAACTTCCAGTTAAGGCTCAAACCACCACAGCATATATAGTTATAGCCTAAATTATCATCAAAATTATTTCAGTTACTGGGATCAGGTTGTGCCCGTAAGCAACTAAGTTCCTAACACCATTGTTGCTACACTCAAGTTTTTGTACAAAACAGCTTACAAAGTACATTGTCTAGGATGGAAGTCGTCCATACATGTTTAACTCAGTGCAGTTTTAAGACAACATCAGTGAAATAGAGATTATCATCTGCTGATATTTAATTTAGAAAATAGTGGGAGAAAGAGCATCTATAATGTCAGATATCATTGTCAGATTTCTTTAAACTCAAAGAGACTAGGTAGGAAAACCACAAACTAAATTTAGCTGCTGGAAGCAGAGTTGTGCTTTTCAGTTGTTAAAGTTGTTATTTTTCTGCCTACTGTTGAATGTAAGGCAGTGTCTGGTTCCTTTGAGAATCACAGAAGAGAATTTGTGAAAGCAGTGGGTGTTGACAGTTTACTACAGTGGGGAACTGGATGCTATCCTCTATCTGGGATTTGCTTTCATAACATCTTTTGGATTTCACTGTGTGAATCAGGTCATTTTTTTTCTTCTAAGTAAAGCAGTTAGTGCACTATACCATAGTGATCCCTTTTAAAAAGAAAAAAAAGACTTAGTGAAATATAATGAAGGGTACTGGAAGCAAATGAAATTTTCGTTGTCATTTAATGCAACATCAGAAACCAGGAAAACTTAATATGTTGCTTCTGGATTTGAAGAGGAATCTGATAACAAACACTTGGATAACATATTCAGCCAATAATTAGCAACTAAGAAGTGAAATTTCAGGAGCCATGTCTGGTTAGAAACAAAACAAGTATATGAATGTGGTTAGTCAGAGCATCATTTGATTAATGCCTGAATTTATTATAGGCATACGTGTTCAATATTGTGATGTTTCTGAACAAAAATAAAACTGTCAAGGTAATAATGTCTTTGATATTTAAAAAAACAAAACAACAACAACAACAAAACAACAAACCACTATTCAAATATTTATGGTAAGAAATTAACCTGATATCATATTATTACTAAAAAATCTATACAGCCCCAAAGGTTTTATGTTTCTGTGAAACATGCAAAAATAAATAGTACACTGGATTTATAATTTTACTCCAATCCAAGTTTTTCAAAATGCATAGGTATTTAAATTTAGCTAAAAGACATAGTTGATTTTACACTTGTAAAATAGTTACTTATTATTGTAGTCTGTTTAAATGAAGCTTTTTAAGATTAAAATCTCACTTCAGTCTTGACAAAAACAAAAATCATGGAACTCACAGCAAATGATAAATTATGAAAAAACAAAACAAACAAACAAAATAACCATAAAACAACAACAACAACAACACAAAAAAAACCCCAAAAAAACCACAAAAAGTGCCAGTTAAGACACAAGGGATAACTATAGTTGGGGTACATAATCTGTGAGCAAACAGATTCTGCACCAGTGGAAATTATTTCATTTTTGTGCAACTCTGTCAGTTACAGCTGATGGTGTAAAGAAGCAGCAATAGTAGGTTCTTTTAGAACTAATGATAACGGTGAAGGGAAGTAAGACATCACAACAATATAACAATATGCAGTCAAGCTAAGAGGGGCAGCAACAAAACCTCCACTCTGGACTTCCAGAGGGTGGACTTCAGGTTACTCAAGGAACTAAGTCAGAAGGTACTTCGGGAAACAGCCCTTAAAAACAAAGGGGCCCAGGAGGGCTGGGCCTACTTCAAGAAAGAAATTTTGAAGGCACAGGAACAGCCTGTGCCAATGTGCCAGAAGATAAGCCTTGAATTAAGGGAAAAAAAGAGGGTGTGTCATCTTTGGAAGGAAGGTGAGGCGATACTTTAAATGTTTAAGGAAGTTGCTAGGTCATGCAGGAAAAAATTAGAGAAGCAAAAGCCCATTTAAAGATTACACGGGTGACTGCTGTGAAGGACAACAAAAAATCCTTTTACAAATATATTAATAGCAAGAGGAGGGGCAAGGACAACCTCCACTCCTTAGTGGACATGGAGGGGAATATTTTAAATAAAGATGAGGAAAAAGCAGAGGTTCTTAACACCTTCTTTGCCCCAAATTTTAATAGCAGGATAGGTTATCTTCCAGACAACTGGCATACTGAGTTAGCAGATGGAGTCAGGGAGCAGTATAGTACCCCTGCGATCCAGAAGGAGGCAGTTAGAGACCTTCGATCCCCACAAGTGCATGGGACTGGATGGGATCCATCCTAGGGTGCTGAGAGAGCTGGAAGATGAGCTAACTGAGCTACTCTCCATCATTTTTCAACAATCCTGGCTTACTGGAGAGGTCCCAGATGACTGGAAGCTGGCCAACGTGATGCCCATCCACAAGAAGGGCTGGTTGGATGAGCCAGGGAATTCCAGACCTGTCAGCCTGACTTCAGTGCCAGGCAAGATTATGGAACAGGTCATCCTGAATGCAATCACACAGCACTTACAGGATGGCCAAGGCATCAGGCCCAGCCAGCATGGCTTTAGGAAGGGCAGGTCCTGCCTTACCAACCTGATCTCCTTCTATGATCAGGTGACCTGCCTGGTGGATGTGGGGAAGGCTGTGGATGTAGTCTACCTGGACTTCAGCAAGGCCTTTGATACCATCCGCCACAGCAAACTCCTGGCCAAGCTGTCAGCCCGTGGCTTGCAAAGCAGCATTCTGCACTGGATTAGGAACTGGCTGGAAGGCTAAGCCCAGAGAGTGGTGGTGAATGGTGCCACACCCAGCTGGCAGCCAGTCACTAGTGGTGTCTCCTAGGGATCAGTGTTGGGCCCCATCCTGTTCAATATCTTTACTGATTATCTGCATATGGGGATTGAGTCCATCATCAGTAAATTTGCAGATGACACCAAGATGGGGGCAGGTGTTGATTTTTTAGAGGGTAGGAGAGCTCTGCAGAGGGACCTTGACAGACTGGACAGGTGGGCAGAGTCCAATGGCATGAGATTTAACACATCCAAGTGCCGGGTACTGCACATTGGCCACAACAACCCCATGCAGTACTACAGGCTGGGGTCAGAGTGGCTGGAGAGCAGCCAGGCAGAGAGGGACCTGGGGGTACTGGTTGGTAGTAGGCTGAACACGAGCCAGCAGTGTGCTCAGGCGGACAAGAAAGCCAATGGCATCCTGACCTGCATCAGGAACAGTGTGGCCAGCAGGAGCAGGGAGGTCATTCTGCCCCTGTACTCAGCACTGGTTAGGCCACACCTTGAGTCCTGTGTCCAGTTCTGGGCCCCTCAGTTTAGGAACTATGTTGAGTTACTGGAACGTGTCCAGAGAAGGGCAACAAAGCTGGTGAGGGGTTTGGAGCACAAGCCCTATGAGGAGAGGCTGAGGGAGCTGGGGTTGCTTAGCCTGGAGAAGAGGAGGCTCAGGGGAAGCCTTATTGCTGTCTACAACTACCTGAAGTGAGGTTGTAGCCATGTGGGGGTTGGTCTCTTCTTCCAGGCAACCACCAACAGAACAAGACAACACAGTCTCAAGCTGCACCAGGGGAGGGTTACACTGGATGTTAGGAAGAAGTTCTTCACAGAAAGAGTAACTTGTTATTGGAATGGGCTGCCCAGGGAGGTGGTGGATTCACCATCACTGGTGGTGTTTAGGAAGAGACTGTTTGAGGTGCTTGTTTTCATGGCTTAGTTAATTAGATGGTGTTGGATGATAGGTTGGACTTGATCTCTAAGGTCTTTTCCAACCTGGTTAATTCTATTCTATTCTAACAACAACTTGTCACCAAGTGCTGCAAAAGTTGTCATGAAAATACCTTTCTTGAAGCTCTTCTGTAATATACTGTAGTAGTTTGAGGTTGTGGGTACCTTTAAGAAATACCACAAAGTTGAGACCTCCAGTGTGGAGTGTCCAGCCCAGTGGGTGGACACAGGAAGCAGTGTATCTCCTCCCATAAGTTCTGCATCCTGATAAATCTGGCTGCAAAGTTATCCTCTTCCTCTTTCTTCCTGCTCATCTTCTATGGGAGGCTCCTCTCTTAATCTTCTGGTATTAATTAGTGTGCAGTTAAGGGCTTAGTATGAGGAGTGTAGTGTCTCTCTGATGGGCCTTGGGAGAGAGAAATCAGGTGGGGCAGCCTGAAACCAGCCTAGCAATGGGGTAGGGGAGAAAAAGCCCTTGGGTTCATAGTGAACCCCAGATTGGGGAAAGAAGAGCACTGGGATTTTGATCTTAATTGGTTAGCCTGGTGTAAAGGGAATTTTGTGTAAAGTTTTGGCTTAATGAGCTTGTGTGTTAAGCCTAGACTATGGATTTCTTTGTATTTTATGTGCTTTGCTGTGCCCACCACAATGTAAATGTAGCATTGTAGTTTCTGAATAGCCTTTCCATTTAAACTTTCCATTACTATCCAATCCAACTGTGTGATCATTATTCTTTTGCCCATTTTGCAGCAATCTATCCACTCACTAAACCACAACATACACCTCCTGGTGAATACCCCCAGAGAAAGTCCTACAAGCAGAAAGAAAACTCTGCTTCTAGCAAGTTGGTGTCAATCTAGTACATTTATGAGCACTTCAAAAGACCAGTTGACAAATCAAGTAAACACCAGCTTTGAGATGCTGCAGTATATGTTCAAAAAGCAAAAAGCAGGAATTAGCAGGGGAATTAGCCTGATCTTTTAGTGTTTTATTTTTTAGCTGCTATAAGAGAAAAAAATACCCTAAATAATCAGAAAAAAATCAGTAAGACTCCTACGTCAGGAGAAACTAAACAACAGTATTCAAACCAATTAAAATATAAAACCTAAAGTGGTTGGACTTGGTTTATGAGTTGAAAATATATATGAGCGATAGAACTTCCTATAACAGGGATCATAAAGTTGTGGCAGTTTAGGCTGGGTGCCTCCTGTTACTGCCGCATAAGTTACACCTCCTGCACCCTATAAATTCACCTGCAAAGTCATCCTCTTCCTCTTTTTTCCCTCTCTTCTCCTGTGGGAATGCTCCCTATTGGGTAATGGTGGGGGATTTTCTCAGGCCTAATGCCAGGAGGGGAAGTGGGGGGGGGGCAGTTTCAGACTTGGCCAGCCTGAGACTAGCCTGACAGCTAGAGGGAAAGAGCCCTGGGGATTTTGGGTGTACCCTCAGGTTGGGAGAAGGGAAGTGTTGGGGGGATCTTTGGGTGTGGTGTAAGAGACTCTCTATGCTTTGGGATATCTTTGCCACTGTGCTTTGTAGTTTCTGTAAAACACTAATTGCTTTTCTATTTAAACTTTCCATCACTATACAATCCATTTGTGTGACTGTCATTCTTTTGCCCCTTTCAGGGCAAGAGGGAATCTGTCTGGCTCTAAACCAAGACAGATTTGCAATATGCATTGGATACCTAACATATCCCTTGGAATTTATCCACTTCATGTAGTCTTCTAGAGGAACACAGGATATAGGATTTGAAGGAAGATATTTGAAGGAAGATATCAGACCATGCCCAGATTTCTGTCATGGTGATGTCATGCACCTAACTATTTTGCTCCACTGTTGCCCACTGCTGGCTTGAACCCACAATCTTGACATTCAGAGCTCATGCTCTATCAACTGAGCCAGGTGGTCCTCCCCCCCAACTGAGCCACATGATCGTCCCCCCCTTTTTGTATCCTAGCTGGGCATGGAAGGGGGAGTGGAACAGACTCAGTTTCCCAGGGAGGAAAATGCCCTGCAGGGAGGGCAAAGCACTCGCAAGCACTCCACCCTGTTTTCAGGATGGGCGTTAACCCACCACATTGGTAAATAATATGATTCTTCATCAGAATAGTGATGTAGACTATTTATTCCATCATATGTGAGTTAAGTTTTTATTCACTTATTAACTTACATGGGCATTTTATTAATGGCTATAAATTTCTGAGGGGTGATTGTCAAGATGAAGGTGATAGTGTTTCTGGAACACAGAAAGTTCCACTGGAATACAGGAAGTTCCGCCTTGGCATGAGGAGAAATTTCTTTATTGTGGTGGTGATGGGAGTGCTGTAACACATTGTCCAGAGAGGTTGTGGATTCTCCTTGTCTGGAGACTTGCAAAACCCTCCTGGACACAGCCCATGCAGCCTGCCCTAGGAGAGTTGAACTTCATGATCTCTGGAGGTCCTTTCCGACCCCATTTTGTGAGTGTATGATTTGTGAAATAAGATCACGGCCTAATCATGGCTAAGAGGGCTGTCCATCCTTTACTTAAGATTGGGTTCATAATCTCTGCCTGCTTAGTTATGTATCTGTATTTTTGAAAGATATTTGACCCACTATAGCTGAAATGGAAGAGTGAAATCTTTATGAGAGCAAGCTCTGCACATGATTCTGTAGTCAACAGTCAACTCTCCAACTGCATTAAGCAGAACAGTTTACAGACTGTTGAAAATCTCCAGAACAGAAGGAAAAAAGCAGATACCTCTCTTTGGTTTAATCTTAATTCACTTGAAATTAGTTTGATGTGAACTCAGTTTCCACAATGGATGGCAAATTTCACTTAAGCAGCTGAGGTTGAGTATTAACAATGTCCATTCAGATCTATTAATTGCATATCCCTCAGAGTCTTACAAATATAAGACTTTAGTTATTCTCAGACAAATTGCTTAGCTAGATAATGTAATGAAGAGTTACAGTGTATTAAACACTATTTCTCATGAAGGAGTGGGATACTGTACATTGTGCATAATGACATCTTTTTTTCAGGAAAGAAAGTAATTTTTCACTCCTAACATCACAGTTTGAGACAGTAAAATACAAAACTTACTTGGTTCACAACCAAATAAAATTATTTGCAACACAAGAAAATTTTTTTCTGAATTAAAAAAAAAAAAAGTGCTACTCAGATTTGTATGTTTCCTGCTTATTTTTCTTGCAGACTTGTTGAAAAGATTCAAACTAACATGAAATCCTTATTAATTTTTTGTTCATGTAAGTTGACTTACTCAGTTCTGAAACACTGGATTTTTTTCCAGACTTCACTGTAGAGTACACTAATCCCCCTTCTCTCTAATCTGCAATAAATTAGAACCTGCACAAGACAACAAATACTTGGTGGGACAAGAAGAACACACTTTGTTATTTTAGGACTGGTAAATTCTGAGTCTGTTTTCATAACAGGCTAATAAATCTAGTTCCTAGCAGAAATATGTAGATTAAAATTTCTATTGAACATCGCTAGAATTATTTAGATTAGCATTTTGATAATGATTTTGACTTTATTACCTGATATTCCAGTATGTACTGCAGGGTACCATAAGTTAAAGTGCTAAATGTACAGCTATATTAATAAAATAATCCATGTGTACTCGTCCTTGCAGTTAGAATGTTGTTTCTTAATACCAAGAAAAATATTTAATTAAGTTTAAAGTTTTCAGAAAATGGATAATTAAACTTAATACATATTTTCAAATCCAATATAGCAAAAACTATTAAAAAGAAGAGTTAATAATATTTGGAAAATTTTGTTCTTAAAAGCAACCATAATGCAATTTTCCGACATTCATATTTTCATGACTGAAAAATCAGAAACCTGAATTAAAGCTCCTCTGTAACTGAAAAAATAAGGCCTAATGAGCTAGTACAGTCATTTTTAAAAGTGCTTAGATAAATAAATTCATCTTGACAATTTTTTAATTTTTTTTTTACATCTACTTTGATTAGGTAATCAAAGTAAAAAATATGATCTCTTTAAATGTCTAAATATATAGCACATTGCATAATTTTTTTCTTAACATTTCTTGTTTGAAATTAACTACTATATTAATCATCATTGCAACTCCTTTACAAATCAGTGATTGTATTTATGTTCCTTGTTAACTATTACTTTTCTTGTCATTTGCTTGTATGGGTTTTTTTTTTTTTATTCTTTTTTTTTTAATTTATTTATTAAGAAAGTATTTGAATTAATGGAAATACTTTGTCACAGTGGTTTTCCAAGTTGAATTTTCTTTGGAAAGTGAAAAAAAGAAGGAAAAAAATAAAGTATGTGCATGATCAAAAGAACTTGAAATCTAAATGTTTTCAGCATTTGTAGCTTGATCTTATAAGCTGTACCAGACTTGTCTTTTGCCTTACCCTTGTGAATAATCTCGTTGAACTCCAGGACTTTTCTCATAATAAAGCTTTTGCAGAACTAGCCCTGAGATAACACAGGAAATTAAAGATTCATAGAGTTGCTCATACTGGAAGTTATAATGCATTTTCATCATATCTGTGGGGTAAGTGACTTTGCTGGTCCTTGGATTGTAACATTTTTTGGTCATTTTTCCCCCTTTCCTTAGGGATGAGATCTGTTACTTGTTTTTTCCTGGGTCTGAAACCCAAATTTAACAAATCTGAAGTTATAAACATAATGTCTGACAATAATTTGTATATGCTTCAGGGAATTTGCCTCTTCCCATATACACATGGAAATAATCACTATCTAGACCATCTATACTGTTAAGTAACTCACAAATCTAGTACTTGATATGAAGAATTTCTCTACTGTGTACTTGTACTAAAACCTTATATATTTGGTTGTCATACTACAAAGAATAGTAGCAATTTGTTGCAGCTCTTGTACAGAAGAGGGTCACAAATCTTTTTACCATAACTTCTTCAGTCTCATCAACCAGCATGGGAACCCTGTTAATCTTGAAAACCTGACAGCCTTGATGAGCATTCCTGCTGCTTGTATTTTATGATTGGCATGCACTCTCATTTGGCATCAGTCAAAAAAAGATTAGAGTGTTTCTTGAAGTCTTTTCAGAAATGGTGCTGCATTTTTCAAATGAATTTAAACTATGTCTCTATGTATTATACAAGTAACATTTTACTGACAGCTAATTTAACACCAAAAAAAAAAATATTTAGTTACCTCCCACTTGGAAACCTCACTCTGAGTCTGTTCAATTCCCAATCTGACAGTAAATAGGCTTTTTTAAGGGAGGTGTTTAGAAGAAATAGGTTATATATTTAACTGCCATTTATGAAGATTAGATTCTGTTGAGAAAAATCATGTTTAACTCAGTTCTCTGACTAAATATTGACAAAAAATGTTGGCATTTATACAGATCTTTAATGCAGTGAGTATCTCTGTATTAGGGGGCGTTCTAAAAGACACTGCTATTTAAAGAAATGGAAAATCTCCTGAGTCCAGGTGCACAAAGTGCTTGCCCTATGAAAGGATGTAGGCACATAACTGCTATTAGTCTGAAAGAGAAACAAACTCATGTAAGAATAAACTGGGGATAAGATATACTTGCATTTATGAAGGCTCTTACCAAGCTTCTCACATAGGGCCTCTAAGAATGTAAAGACAGAACAGTATAAACAAACAAGTAATTCCATAGATAAATAGTTAAAGACAGGTGACATTGCAAGAGTAAATTACTATTTATTTTTTTTTACAAAGGAGAATGATCCCTGACACAATATTGTGGGGGTTTATATGACAAGTTGTGTTCTTAAAGATTCTGACAAGTGATGTAGAAAAATAATTAAACAGAAAGATGAGAAATACTTTGATGGCAGTGACTATTCAAGGTAGCAATGATAGCACACTTGTGGAAGAATTGTAGAAGGATATTGAAGGACTGAGAAAGAAGAAAGAAAAATTACCAAAGAAATTCAAAGTAAATAAAAAGTATGCACCTGCTGAAAAACCAATCTCAATGTCACATATAAATGATGGAATCATCTGACCACTTTGACTTGGGAGCAGTAATTTGGGATTATAACTATCTGTGAAAATGAGAGAAAAATGAGTATGCTCCTGATAAATCCATGAACACATGGTATAGTTGGGTTTGGGTTTGTTTTTGGTTGGGGTTTTTTGGTGGTGTTATCCTATCTCAAAACTTATAAAATAGTTTCTATATGATGAATGACTGAGCAGTTTGCAAAGGAGATGGCTTAAAACAGATATTGTAGAATTCTATCAAATTGTGACACAAGCAGAACAGATAGTGATCAACTTTTCTTTGTCTGTTTCACTACCAGAAATAAGTACCATGAATTGAAATAAGAGGAAAATTCAGATAAACAAAATTATCTATCTCTTCACAGAGCAGGTCAAACAATGTCTTGACATCCAAGTTGCAAAAGTATATTATGAATGCAAGATTTTGCACAAGTTCAAGAGGGGAAGCTATAAAAGTATTTGTAAGAAAGACCAGTTAAGAGTAATTGAATAAACCTCATATGTCAGGTTCAGGAAATTTCCAGAGCTAAAGTGAGGTGAAAAATCCCAGAAAGTACCCATGAATAATGTGTTTACTTGCTGTTAGAGTCAATTCTAAAGAAAAAAGCTCAGCCATTGTTCAGTCTTTGTTCTGAAGCAATAAATAATTCTTCTGTTGAAGATAATGTGAAAATTTTAAAACATGGCAACCATGACACAAGTGCAGCTTAACCTTTGACAAAATTAAATTTCTATAAAGATCTAACTTTGTGCTGCTGGGCATGGTAAGAACTACTTGTATGATGACAGCTTTAAAGTTTGGCAATACTTTACTGAAGGGATTGTAAAAATTAGTTACCTTCAAGAAAGATAATAATAAAAAATTAACAGCCCCTGTAGAAGGCTGTACTGGTGTTTGATGTAAAATGCATAAACCAAAATCAGACAAAAGACAAGAAGACAAATCTTCCACTTTTGAAAGTAGTTCCTTAAGCATTAATTCCCTTATGAGAAATTTTTCATTCTTTCCTGCAGGTTCTGAAAGACAACTAGAAGTGCCAGTATAGCTGACTGAAAAGTAGTTTCTCCTGGGAAATTTATAAAGGCAAGTATTCCATTTTGCTATTCCTTTAACCTCCATTAGATGCAATGTGATCAAAAATTAGACTAAATATTTCCCAGGTTTTGTTTTAATCTTTGTTCTGTAGGTATTCTAAAGAGAAAAGCATCTTCCACTTGCTTCAAGTATCAATGAAGTGGTGCGACTAAAGCAAATTTAATAGCAACAGTAAATTTTTGTTTTTCAGGACACAATAGTTGTAAAATAAATACAGAATACTTTGAATTCTCTTTCAGGTGTGCATTACTAGATTAAATGAAACTATCATTTATTCTATATGGAATAAGTGATGGAAAGATTAAATACATACTTAACTAAATACTGGCTTTTACTTGAAAAAACATTTCTTTATCAAACAAAGAAAAATATGCACAAAAAAGTAAAAGAAATGCAACAAGAAATGTAGACAATGCAAACACTGGATGTGTTGAAGGCTGGGGTGGATGAGGCCTTGAACAACCTGGTCTAGTGGAAAGTGTCCAAAGGGTTGGAACTAGTTGATCTTTAAGGTCCCTTGCAACTGAAACCTTTCTGTGAGTCTGTGATTCTTTGCAAATGTATTGACAATTTAATAATTTGTATTTTTTTTACGCTGCAGATAATTAATAATAATTAACTGGGGATACTGGTTGATGGTAGGCTGAACATGAGCCTGCAGTGTGCCCAGGCAACCAAGAAGGCCAATGGCATCCTGGCCTGCATCAGGAACAGTGTGGCCAGCAGGAGCAGAGAGGTCATTCTGCCCCTGTACGCAGCACTGGTTAGGCCACACCTTGAGTACTGTGTCCAGTTCTGGGCCCCTCAGTTTAAGAAGGATGTTGACTTGCTGGAACGTGTCCAGAGAAGGGCAATGAAGTTGGTGAGGGGTTTGGAAGACAAGCCCTATGAGGAGAGGCTGAGGGACCTGGGGTTGCTTAGCCTGGAGAAGAGGAGGCTCAGGGGTGACCTTATTGCTCTCTACAACTACCTGAAGGGAGGTTGTAGCCAGGCGGAGGTTGGTCTCTTCTCCCAGGCAACCAGCACCAGAACAAGAGGACACAGTCTCAGGCTGCACCAGGGCAGGTTTAGGCTGGATGTTAGGAAGAAGTTCTATACAGAGAGAGTGATTGCCCATTGGAATGGGCTGCCCAGGGAGGTGGTGGAGTCACCATCATTGGAGGTGTTCAGGGGGAGACTTGATAGGGTGCTTGGTTGCATGGTTTAGTTGATTAGGTGGGTTGGACTGGTTAATAGGTTGGATGCGATGATCTTGAAGGTCTCTTCCAAACTGGTCTATTCTATTCTATTCTATTCTATTCTATTCTATTCTATTCTATTCTATTCTATTCTATTCTATGGAATAAACAGTAGGCTTTGTGTATTATGATGCTTTAAATCCATTGAGTAGTAGTCTAGTGAATATTTCCTCATTTTCACATCCATGACTACAACTGTCAGTGTTCCACTCCTTTCCCTGCTGCTAGAACTGCTTTTTCTTTTACCTGCTACTTCTATCCTAGGAGAATGCCTCTATGTCAACTTCACAATCATTCTTTCTATTAGTTTTCTATTCTAACCAAAGCATTTCATATTTAGTATTCTCTTCATTATATGCTGGGGAAGGTATGCTAGACTTTTAAATAAAAACTGAAATTATTTTTAATTAATATGAAAGTTGTAAATGTATGCAGCTTATTCAATAAGCAGGATGAATTAAGGGCCATTGTGCTGCTGGAAAGTCACGATGTAATGGCTATTACTGAAGCTTAACCAGGCTGCAGCAAGCTTCTGGTGGTATTTTGAACCTGAACATTGGCCACCCTCTCATCCAGGATGGAGAACTCAACTGGGGAGTATGAAAGGGCTCTAAATGGATGTCATCACTAGGACTCTGTTCTGGAAGAGGCATTAACAAGACAGCTAAACCTGTTTGAGCCACTGCTCTTTCTCCTCCCTCCCCATTTGTTTTAGTTTATATAGATTTATTGGCCAGAAATCTGATAAAATATGAATATTATTTATTAAATATTAAAAAATTGTTTTCCCAAGCCAATTTGATTCAGGTTCATTTGCTCAGTCGATGATAGGTTGACTATAAACGGTAGAAGGCTGATAAACAGTAAAATAACAGTCTAGAACAATGAGAACTTGGAATACGGAGGAACAAACTGGAATCTCCCTATGCGCACGAAACCAAGCAGCAATACTGCCTCAGGTGGAGTGGATGGACCACCCAAGAGAAAAGAGCCTCACGCTCTCTGCAGCTCACCTGTTTTATCCAGCCAGATAATATTTTTGGAATTGTCACTAGACAAAGGCTATAACTGATAACCACAAACTCCCTGCTTAAACATATCCAAACATGCACAAAACATTCCTATACTTGACCCTGCACAGGGTCTGTGTCTAGCAGGATACGTGTCTTGAGGGAAGAGTCCATGCAAAATCCACCAATCCACAGGCCTGAGAGGGGTAAGTATCTCTCCTCTGCCTCCCTTCATCCCAGCCTCTCTGTTTTCCCCCATCCTGTCTTTTTGCAGGGGGAAGAACAGATTTTGGGTGCACTGCCACAGGGTTTTCCAAGCAATTTAAAATGATTAATGGTATTCCTAAGAGTTTTATATATATATGTATCTATAGTGCCCTGATTTAATAGAGTCTGAACTGCAAATGCAGCTCTAAATAAAAAGGTAAATCCCTGAGTTTTATATTGGAGACATCTATGTCTGAGCTAGTTGTCTATACTTGTTTCCGTAGTTAATGAAAAGAAGCAGAATTAGCAAATCCTGAGGGAGTTGTCCTAAGCAGACCACATGGAAAGCTTTCCAGAAGTGTTGCTTCACGTGCAATGTCAGTGAAACAAGCCAAGGATAATTAACACAGTTACAGATCATTGTTATGTTTGCTACAGTGTGAGAAGGGCTGTTCCTAGGAAGTCTCTTGCCATATTTTTAGTGTTGTAATACACCGCTTTTCATAACAATACAGAATGTCAAAACAACTCACAAAAGCATAGGTCTATTTAGATCCAGTTTGTGACAGTGTTATTTGCATTAAGTGGCTTTTTATTCTGCAAATATCTTTCTTGTTTTGCTTGGTTTCTTTTAATTGCAATGATTTCTTGAGAAACTGATGCTAATTGGCATAAATAAGGGCACAATGAACATATTATTTTAGAGGATAACACCTTCATTTAACCAGATGTAGTACTAAAAGATAAAATACATGCTTATTTGAAAGAGAAAAAACAAACTATATTTTGCATATTGAAGACAAAAAAAATATTTAGTTCATATATTTGCATACATGGCATGCATCCTCAAGCAGAGATGTTCATTTGAAACATGTTTTAGTAAAAGTACTCAAAAGAAATTGAGAAATTGAACTATTAAAATAATCAATTAGCTAGATTAGCTAGAAATTAAAATCCCTTTTCATTTTAAAAAGTCAACCTCATATTCTTATTTAACAAATTTGAAAATACCTATTTCATTCAGTAAGAAAATATGAATCTGATTAAGACAACTATATACTAATGTCATATATAACTGTATGCATTGATATGTAGTTATATTACTTTGATTTATTTAAAGAATTTATTTAAATCAGGCTTGTTATGGGATGCTCCAAACCCCCCTTCTCCCACCTCCATCAGCGGAGGTTTAAATAGGGAAAGACAAAGCCACGAAATTGCCTTCCTCTTCCCCTGGGGGACAGGTAAAAGGCACCCATTCAAGTTCCTCACATGTATTCACCTGTGGGGGGAAGCCCATGCTGGGATTTGGAACTGTGAATGGCTGCATTCTTCACACCCAGTATATATTGGCACTGGACACATTGTCTAGGAAAACCTTAAATAGAGTGACCAGAAAGTGATCTGGATTCTCATTTGGGCTCTCGTTTTGGACTCACTCTGCTCTCACACTGGATTTGCAGTGAAATTGGAGAAATCAGCACTCTGGCCTGGCTTCTCCCCAGACCTGCCTACCCTGTGGTCCTGCTTCCTGCTGCTGCTTCAGTGACCCTTGCCTGCCGTCAAACTGCAGCTGTTCACTGGAACAGGCCATCAGTGCAGCTTCCCTTGCACTGCTCAGACAGTGCTGCAACACAAGTTTTGCCGTGTGGCAACTGTGTCTAAAGATATTTTAATTTTGGCAGGTCCCTGTTCCATTGGATTTGTGCCACATTATCCACAAGTTGGATTATAAACTTGCAGTTCTGGAGCCTGCCACCAAAAAGAGACCTAGGGACCATCTCCAAATTCCTGCTCTGTCCTTGTGAGTACAGACAGCATTCTTATTGGCTTTTCCTAAGGTCCTGTCTTGCCAGGCTTGCCACTTAAATTAGTGGGGTGAAGCTATTTTGTGGCTTAGCCTTTTCCATTTTCTGAATTCTCTAAATTGTACTAAAGTTGCCCATAAGCACCTTGGTAGAATTTTTGACTGCATAGAACCTGTAAATAAAATCTAACTAGTTTGTACATATTTTTGGTGCAGGGTGTGATGAAGAGGTTATTCATTCTCCTGTGATAGTGGGGTTACACAGGCATGCAATTGTGCCTTCCGATCTGACACACACAGGGTTGTGTCCACTTGTCAGTCTGCTGCTTAAGGCTAATGCAGACGTGTGGACTGCCAGACTCAGCTAAGTCCTTTTCCCCAACAGTTGGGCAGATCTCACCCTCAGGGGTCCAGTCCTCTTCAGACACAGTGGGCTTTTCCAGTCAATGAGACTGGCAGTACAACGCTGGAGCTTCTCAGGCTCAGTGAAGGTCCCTTCTCTGGAGATACTCTCAGGGCTAAGGCTTAATTGGCCTGCCTGGATGTGGGCTTCTCGTCATGCAGAGGCTACTAGTTTGTATGAGGGAGAAGACTTAATAGCAATGAGCTCAATGGCAGAGGCTGTGGTACGAGCTTTGTCCTCTCAAGCAAGGAGAGAGACAAAGTGCAAGAGGGGGCAATGTGTTTACCAACTGGGGTAATACTTATAGGTTCCTCGAGGCTGGGTTTGACCAATCGGCACTCTTGTAAGCAACTGGCTTTAGCCTATAGGAAGCATGAAGCTAGAATTATGCCCATTCTTCGTATTAGCACGAGCATCCCATACGATGGGTGCGTGCAGTGGGCCCTGCTGGCCTGGCTAATGCCTTGGCCTTTTTTTCCCTCATGAAAGAAGGGGAACTTGTCCACATGCTGGGACAACATTCAATATCTGGGCATAATGTACCTTCACTACATGGGGTTTTTGGAAAAATAAAGATAACTATATTTTTTATAATTCCTGCCTCATTTATTTAATCCCAATCAAAACAAGGCTTTAATTAATAAATATATTAAAATGGAAAAGAAACATACCACCTTATGTTTATTAAAGTACATGGACAGCTGAAATAAACTTAAATCTTGGCTTCTCCTGAAAACAGTCACACTTACCGTTCTGGCATATCCCCTTTTCTATAGGGATTATTGCAGAAATTTAAGCACTAGGAGACAATTACAGTAACACATTTGTAATTTAAAAAGTAATGAAACATTTTTCACTTGCCTAAACATCTGTTGAGCTTTATTTGGAATTTTGTCTGGATGAGGATTGCAGAAATGAGTCATGTTGGTAGATAGCTGCTGGAACTGCATCTTTATATGGTTACTGCAAAAGGCAGAAGTGCTATATGAAAAACAGGTATGTCCTTATAAGGAAACAAGTCTCAGGCCTTTAATACTGTAGACAATCTGTGTGCTGGACATGCATTTAAAAATTTTAACCCTGGGTAGTCTAAAGTACAACTGATTGCTGAAGAAATCAGACCAAGTAGAAATGAATTTAGGGGCTTTCAGTGGCAAAACAGCTGCTAAATTCTTGTTTGTTAGGTAGCTGTTAAATTCTAGTTTGTTCCATGGAAACCCCAATTCACCTCACTTTAGCCTCTGCTCTATACTTGTGAGGCAATTGAGTTCAATTCAAAGTAACAGCAGTGCTTTATGGAAAATACTTTATTGCTAATGTTCTTGTCCTTGCTCCCTACAGCTTAAAGAGATTTAAATCCATAGTTCATATCTCCCAGAAAGGTGCTTTAAACAATGGACTATCAAACTCCCTACAATGGTGCCATTAAATCTGTTATTGAACTATCCACAGGAATGAAGCCAGGATATAATGGGATAAAAAAAAAAAAAAAACAACAAAAAACCCAAAAAACACCACACACAAAAACAAACGTGAAATAAGCAACATAGAACTTTAATATGTAACTCTTTCCTTAAGGAAATTTCCTCCATGTGGGGATTCCTGTCATCTGGTACCTGCTTATTGGACTGCTTGTGCCTCTTAAAATTAACTGGGGTTTTTTTTGATAAAATGCTTTAATAGTATCAGAGACAAAGGAAATATTTAGGTCACCTTCTTTCCACTCCTTTTGAAGGGGCTCCCAAGAATACAAATTCTAAGGCATGTGGAAGCTTTCTGAGGATGTTATTAAAATAAAAACCATAATCTCCAGTTTAATGTCTTGCAAGATTTATTGGCTCCTAACATTCTTTGACATTAAAAACCACTTTGTGCATGCTTAGATATATATTAGCATATATGTTCATATATGTATGCACACACATCCCTGAAAATTACTTTTAAACAACAGAAAAAGGTGGAATAGCACAAAGAGATAACAACAATCAGGGAGAGCAATAATACCACAGCTCCCTGTGAAGGGAATAAAAAACTCCAATCAACCCAAATAAAACTGAAACAAAACAAAACAAACCCCAAACAACAGCAAAAATAAAAAACCACAACAAATTGACCAGACAAAAAAATCCCAAAAACCAACCAAACAAAACAAAGCAAAAAACACAAAGAAAAAACAATGAACAAACACAAAACCAGAAATGAACAAACCAAGCAAACAAAAAAAGGCAAAAACATAACCTTATTCTAGCCAAACCAATCTCCAATGCCTTCAAAGATTTTATGTTTTATCTGATAATTTGTTGTTATGTTTATGTGCAACAAATTATTTTACTTATTTTAATCCACAGAGTTCAAACAATATAGAAAACACTGTAATGATTTTTCCTTCACATTTTTGTTGTTGTATAATGAACGTGAACAATGATATTCATTAAAAGTGAAAATAAAAAGTGATGAAATTGCAGATTCACTGGAATTTCCCACTGCTTTGTGGCTATCATATCTTTCATTCAGAACAGCGAAACCTCTCATTTCTAACTGTAGACTGATTCCATATTAGTCTTTTGTCTTTCAATGAAATGACATCTGAAAGTGTTTTAACATTTAAAAGGAGCTGAAAGCCAAGGAAATTATTTCATTAAAATTCTACAGGTACACAGGAGAAAGAATACTGTGTTCAGAATCAATTTGTTTTGGACAGAGTCAAGTTCTCTGAATTTTGGATGAGTCAAAAGTACAATATTCATTTAATAAAAAGGAACTATTACAGTAAGCAAACATTTACAGGTCTTGAGGGAAAAATGTCATTCTCCTTGAATCACACTGGGAAGAAGTGGAAAAAAGTCTGCTTTATCCTATCCTCACTTTAAAATGCAAACTTCTACCAAGACATAGGCCTAGTGATCTTCTGATTCCTAAGCTATTTATCCAAATAAAGCATCAAAATAAAATAAATCCAAATGTTTCTATGTTGTTATTAGATGGCAGTTTTGGGGAAGTTTGTAATAAACCTTGCTGTAGGACCAACTGGTGCTGTTATTGCACAGTAGATTTTCACAAGTAATGCCAAAATATCTGTTATGGTTCTGTATTGAGCAAGCAAGAGCATCTTGGTGGGACACTGCTGCTTTATCACACAGTCTAATATCACTCCTGAGCTTCACTGCAGCTCTATAAATTGCCTAAGAAATCTCCTCTTGTTTCTGAGTTAAGGAGTATTTAGGGTGGATTAACTTTTATTTCTCTTAGTGGTTTCTCAATAAATTACCTTAAACCTATTATTAGTTTCCATCACTTCAGAATCACAATCTAAATAAACCCAAAAAAACCAACCAACAAAGAAAACCCCCAACAAAACCCTAAACCAAACAAACCCTGACCCTTAACCAAACCAATATTTAAAAGAAAATCAAGACAGAGGCCTGTAAGAAAACTCCCCTGTAGCTACATAACATATATCCTAGGATGTTAATTTTTTTAAGTGTAGTTGATTATGCTTTGTCAGTCTGAATAGAAGGCAATACAGTGCTACCTTTATTAAATTGTGCCTCCTTCCTTTTCGCTTTACTATGACTTCTGAAGATTGAGCTAAGATTTTCTCTTCAGAAATCTTCAGTATAGCATGACAAGGTTTATCAGCTGTAAACATGGATTACATTCCTTTTGTTATAATTCTTAGTTGTAGAAAGATTTGCATCCCTAATATAGCCTAAATTATAGCTTCAGTCTAGAGAATGAAGATGATGATAACAATGATAACCATCCACTTCAATTTGCATGGCTAGGTAGCTAAGAGCCTGTTAGAAAGAGAATCACACTAAAATGTAACTGTATTATCTTTATTTAGAAATAATCCTGTTTGATGGCTAATTAATATTCTCCATACATAGTGTATATTGATATTTGTATATTCATATATAGTTCCTCTCTTTTGATTTTCCATTGCTGTAGAAGCGATCATGTTATTTTATAAAAAAATCACAAATATGGTAGTGATTATGATACAATGTCAACTGAAAAAGGTCTACCCAGTCTAATGCAGTACTTTATACAGTCAAAACCCTCATTCTCAAAAAAAAAAAAAAGTTCAATAATTAAAACCATGATTAACAAAGAACAGTGTACATATATGAGTGCATATTTCTCACTAACGATTTTATTGCTACAGAACGATATACTGAAGTTTAGTGAGTCTCACATTAACTCTAATTACATTATGCACTGATTAGAAGAACACTATACTTTATACAAACATAATTATATAAGGGTTTTTTTTCCTGACAACTTTAACTTCAATGAAAATTATTCCAGCTTCCCCAAAATTAAAACAGTTTTAGTAAAACATTGTTGTATTTTAAAATCCCCCAACCTCCAGCCCCAAAAATTTTGCACTGCATTCCATAAAAATGGACTTTGACTGTCATAACCATCATTTTCCCAAATATATGGAAGTGACATTACATATTCACAGCACAAAGCAATAGATCAGGCAAAATAGGAAATGAAACACTTAGAAAATGATAGTCATTTGCATGTAAATCTAAAAATATATTCAGACTATTTGCTCTTCCTCTCATCTAACTGATTACTTATGTGGAAATACGTGAGTGTTCTTCAGCTGCTAACATCAGTAAGTGTTAAGAGGGCAACCATAAGTACTTTCAAGAGTCCCTAAGAAATTTTTCCACTTTCTCCACTTGTGAATCAATCAGGTGACTTTATTAAAATCTCTATTAATGTGCCCAAATATCTTCTATTTCACTCTTAACAAGGGTAACTAAGACTTTTTAAGAAACATTAAAGTATATATTTATTCCTTGAGCATCCTCCTGGATTCTGAAGCTAACAGTTGTACAGAGACTTGTTGTATTCTTGACTATCATGGGTTTTTTTAAATGTGAGGACATAGGTTAAGATGCTTACTTTGGTCTTGTATATGGTTTTGGTTTTGATTTGATTTTGAGTTGGGGTTTGGCTTAGTTTTGTGTTTGATTTTGGTTTGACTGTTTTTGGTTTGGGTTTGTGAAAGGTTTGATTCTGGGTTTTTGTTTGGTTTGGTTTTGGCTTTGGTTTTGTTAAGGGTGATCATATATTGAATTTTAGCCAAAATTTCTTTATAAAAACCTTCCCAAGACAATTACATGGTATTGTCATGGGAGATTCCAAAGGCTTGGCTGAACAAATCCCTAAGAAGGGGTCACAGTTGCCCCTGTTTTGAGCAGGTTACTGGAATGAGCAGTCACTTTCAACATGTCTATGTTCCCATAAATTTATGATTATGTTAATTTATCAGTCTCATACAATACAATAAACCAGCTTGGATGAGACCTTCAAGATCATCGTGTCCAAACCCATCAACCAATCCCAACCCATGTAAACAACTAAACCATGGCACCAAGCACCCCATCAAGTCTCCTCCTGAACACCTCCAATGAAGGTGACTCCACCACCTTCATCCCAGATCCTTCCACACAATGGTTCTTTAAAATCACGGTTCTACAATTCTGTGATTCACTTCTAAATTAATGTGAGGATGCTCAACAAAACCAAACACAAACAAACACACAAACAAAAAAAATCTTCAAGTTAGACTCTTGATTCCATAAACACTGATATAAAGAAAACTAATGAATAAAATTAGCAAGACTTAAAAATCCAAGATGGGTGAGTGGTCTTGCTACTAGTCTTAAATCATGGGTCTACTAACCATTTTTAACTTTTATTGAATAAATTAAAAAAAGGCACCACATCAGGTATAGCTTGCATAATTTATCCTTTATAGAAATCTAAATATCTGTCCCTTACATTCTGAAGAGAACTGCACATCTTTAATTGCTGCTTTTTTCTTTCCATCCTGTTCTCAAAGATGTATTACCAATAATTTTTAAAACAGAGGGAGGCAAAATATAAAGCAAGAATTAAGCGTTGTTATTGTCAAGCTGGCTGAGTGTTTCATTTACCACTGTGTTACAAGCAATTTGCAGAATACTTGTGGGATACTTACCCATTTTAAATAAGAATACACTTTGAGTGTTGAATGGATCACTTACTATGGGAAACTAAGCATGAAACTTTCTGTGTTATGATTCTTGGAACAGTTATGAACTTAGTGTTTTTTACAGATCCTGTGTCCCCAGATAAGGACAAAAAGGCAACTTCAGCATTCTGTGGATGAAAACAGATAAATTATTTAGCTACAGTCATGACTAGCCAGAGGTTAATATCTATGCATTTGTATATGGCAGATATGGAATGATTTTGAGCTTTAAAAATAAAACTCAGGGAATATATCTTGAAGTCCAGATGAAGGGAGGTTGGTTTGTTTGTTTGTTTGTTTGTTTGTTTTCTTGCTTGGTTAATCTATCCCTTTGGATATAAAAAGCTAGACCTGACACAACACTTTAGAAAAGGAAATAAGTAAATGTAACTAAAGAAATCATACAGAGTGCATCCCAGACAATTACCATCAGAGAGAGAAAAAATCTGGTGAAGGACTAGTTGAGAGAAATAAGAAACTATTAGTTCATGGACGGAAACATTAAGATCTATAAGTCATGAAAGTTTAGGCCTTTAAGGCTTTCAGAGCTGGCTGTTACCAGGCTGACAACTGTGAATTAAAATGCAAAGAGACACTAGACCATTAAATTGTGAATCAGTGGGCTGTGGTTATGATGGGAAGTCAAGAGGAAGGAAAGTATTGCAAGTGGACATTGCATGGAATTTAATGACATTTTTACTATATTTGCTTTCTTAGTAATTTATTTAAAACTGAAGGGACCAAGATGGAAAATATTTATTTTTCATTACAGTTGCATTATTTACAGACAAGCAATACCAAAGATCTTCCACACTGCTGGGTACAATTAGTTTTAAAGTTTACATGTGTAAGTATAAGTGGAAGGAACATGCATATATGCATATTAGGAAAACCCTAGCTACTACACTATTGCAAAAAGGGCATAAGTAGACAGTACTAATAAATTATTTGATTTAAGATGGTTGTTTAGACAGCTGTTTTAATACTTTAGATGTTACACTTTATTCTACATAGGCTGTATGAAGGTTAAATTTAAATATTCTGATCACATTCATGGGGAATACATGATTCCTGCTTTGAGTGGTACAATCACATTTTAGCCTACACCAGTTTCTTCTCATCACAAAAATTGTCTTCCTTTGTTGCTTCTCTGCCATAGTAATAAAGAATAAAACTTTGGGGAACATAATTTCCCTTGACATGTGCTGCTTTGACTGAGCAAACCAGGCAGTTGTATTTTGCTTAAGGCTATTAGTCCTTTAAGATAGAATGGTATGTAGTTCAGAAGGTTTGTTTAATAAACTTAACAGAGCTCTAAATGAACACAGTTGCTACAATTCATAAAACATGAAATTAATGAGGAAGATATGCTGCTACATTTTCTTGTTGGTTGTAGAACTTATCCCAGAAGTGAGAGAACCAGGCTTTATTTGCTTAGGCAACTAAGTAGAGAGCTCACAATCACATATACCTGGCTCACCATCTTCACCAGCTGAGAAATATGGTCTTAAGGTTCCTCCTTGTTAGTTCTAGCTATTAAAGTTAGTCTACTGTCCACAAAATGCCCACAGGGGGATGGAAGACATTTTGAAACCTAAGTAAAGCAGTCTTTCTTGCAATTTGCTTGATATGTTTTGGACAACATTGGAACCACTGTCCTAGTACCTGTAAGAGATATTTTTGTTTAAATAGATTTACAATTTTCTAATGTTTGTGAGACTTCCCCCCCCCCCCAAAATCTTGCTTAAAAAAACTAGGGAAAATTATAGGCATATATTTTAAGTACTCAATCCCTAGGCAAACAAAATCTCACCCTGAAGGCTTAGGAAGATGTACGCAGACCTTTGCTAACATCATAGGAAACAGGAAATGTAGTTGGAAGGACGGAAAAAGTTAGGTGCAGGCTGACTTGGACTCCATCTGCACCTGATGTTCATGTGTATAAGTGTTCACATGTGCCCATACATATATAAAAATTATACATGGTAACTTTTGCTTTTCATGATTAGCTTCCCAGTAATCACAAATAACCATGTTGTCATGGCTGTGAGAAATGAGCTCACTGCTAAAGTTCAAATACAAAGTCAAAAGTCGAAAGAGCGCTGGGCACATAGCAGATTTGCTAGAGGCATGCCATAACAACATGAGTTGAGCTTATATAGATGTCAAATATACATATTCATAAATATCTCCACAAACCCCTTTACATTTCCCAAGCACGCTCCCACCCCCACCATTCCCAGCCCCGTCTGTTGCTGGTTGAGGTTAGGGCTGGGATAATGGTTTGCACTCTTGACCCTGCCAGTCTCAGACATCTCGAAGCCTCACCCTCCCTCCATTTCTCTCCCAATACACATCCTACACAACACAGACTACAAGCAGCCAATCAGCTTAAGGATCAAACCACACAGTCCCCAACAACACTGGCACTCACCAGCACCCATCTTCCCCTTGTGAAAGCCAAATATAACAATTTCTCACATGGCTTACTTAAAAAGATTCCTTATCAAGCAAGATAAACATTAACATTGAATAAAATACACAACACAAACATAATCCTTTATGCTAAAATTGTTTACTTAGAACTTACACTTCCTTTCATGTCTGCAGTTCTTGATATATCCATTTCCCTTCATCACCATCTCTGTGTGCTTACTTTGACTCAGTGACTCTGAGTAGAGATTTCTAAATGAAAAATATTTGATCATTTTGTTGTCTTTCATTCCTGCTTGTTTCATTATAATAATCCAAAGGAGAGGAGGCTGAGAGGGGATCTTATTAATGCTTACAAATATCTAAAGGGTGGGTGTCAGGAAGATGGGGCCAGATCTTTCTCAGTGCTTCCCAGTGACAGGACAAGAGGGCATAAACTTGAACATAGGGACTTTCTTTACTTTGAGGATGACAGAGCACTGTAACATGCTGCCCAGAGAGGAAGTGTAGTCTCCATCTCTGGAGAATTTCAAGGACCAACTGGGCATGTTTTCATGTGATCTGCTTTAGGTGATCCTTCTCTGGCAGCAGGGCTGGACTCAATGATCTTCAGAGGTCCCTTTCAACAGCTTTGATTTTGTGATTGTGTGAAATACAATGAGATTTTGGTATTATTGCTTGTACTCATAACTTTCATCAGGATAACATTGTTGTTTATATTGAACATAGTGACAAGTTTTTGGTAGTGGGGAGCTGCAGGGATGGCTTCTGTGACTAGAGGATAGTGGCTGCCACATGCTGGACACAGACAGTTATCTCCAATAAAGGCCCTTCACAGGACACAACAAAGCCCATCATCCAAGCTTGTGGTGTGCATCTGTGCAGCTTGGGGCTGCAGCTGGAAAGCAGTCAGCACTGGGCTTGGGAAAGGTCCATGCAATTTATGGAAGTCTCACCACGCTGTTTCCTGGAGGGGTGAAAAAACAATCAAAGAGCCTGATTGTTCTGACCTGCTTGCCCTGAGGGGTGGAAACATGCCACTGAGTGGATGTGGATGGAAATAAAGGTTTGGTTGAGAAGTTGTGAGGTTCTTCCAGGTGACCAGGATGTCCATCGAATCTATGAAGAGCTTGAACTGCAGAAGAATGAACTCTGTGTCACTTGGAGGTTCCATCAATGAGGGAGAAGGTCTGGAATGAACTGTTACCTGAGCCTGAATGAGAGACTGTTGGAAGGATGCCCAGATGAAGACTTGGACTTTGCTATACATGTGATCTGAAGATTTCTAATTTGATTGTATATTTTGGATGCAGGAATTATGGTATGAAATAAAGGGTGGCATGTGGCAGTTTAGGCTGGATGCGTCCTGTTCCTGCCACACAAGATACACCTCCAGTGTCCTGAGGGTCCAGCCCAGTGGGTGGACACAGGAAATAGCATATTTCATACTCATAATAACCTGAGCCCTATAAATCCATCTGCAAAGTCATTCACTTCCTCTTTCTTCCCTCTCTGCCTTCATGGGAGATGCTCCCTATCGGGTAACAGTGGGGAGTTATCTCAAGGCCTCTTAGGTCTGGGTAGGCCTAATGCCTAAGAGGAGAAAGGGGAGGGGTGGTCTCAGACCTGGCCAGCTGAGACTAGACTAGCAGTAGGCGGGGAAGAAAGAGCCCTGGGGGTTTTGGGTATACACTCAGGTGGGGAGAAGGGAAAAGATGGGAGGCCTTTTGGGTATGCTGTAAGGGACTCTGTATGCTTTGGGACATCTTTATCACTATGCTTGCAGCTTTTGTAAAACACTTACTGCTTTTCCATTTAAACTTTCCATCACTTCTGCAGTCCATTTGTGTATCATTCTCTTCCCTGGCCTCAAACCTGGACATACTTCTTGGAAAAAATTTAAGAAAGGGAAAAATGCTTCATATACAGGAACGAGTAAGAATAAAAGTAAGAAACAGCCCTGAGAACACCAAAGTCATAGAATAAGGAAGGATAGGAGACACTGCAGCTGCTGGAGAAGATAATTTCCCAGCAGCCCATGGAGAAAGGCATACCAGAGCAGATTGCAGCAATAATTGGGTAAATCTCTACATATGCTTGTAAATTATTCAAGTGGCCATTGTTGCAAGTTTAGCCAATTGAATCTGCTGGTGAGTATTCAATACCATGCTGACATCATACCAGTTTTAAAATGAAAGTGCTGGCTGGAGCAAAAGTATTATGGAGCTTGTAGTTCAAATCCTAACATGAGAGGCTTCTTGTTTCCAGTTGTTGCTTCCAGTTTTCCAGTGTTTGCAGTGTTGGTCTTTTCCTCTGGACTCCCTGTGGCCTTGGGAGTGTGTGTGTGGGGTGTAATTTTATCAGTGACTTCCGCTTTTGTTTCTGCTTCTGCTTTTGCTGTGATTTTCAGCAAAATAAGCTAAGGAAATTTTACATTGTATCATCTCATTAAACTCATTATCTCAACCCAGGGCTTTTTGTGTTATTTTCCATCCTTATCTTGGGGGGGCATGGAGGGATGGAGGGGAGGAGGCTTGCTTGTGACAGTGGGCTGTGTTAACCCGAGACAGACATCAATCTTACCATGTTGGATATTTGTGATTCATGTGTTATAAAAGTTGTTGTGATTGATACCTTTCAAAATAGAGACAATAAAAGTGGAAATGCCCAAGTGCACAGTTTATGAGTACTTAGTTTGAAAACTGTTTGCAGCAGCATTCAGAAAATACCTATAAATAACAAATATCACTCAGAAATTCAAGCTGGATGGGCAGTGAAACTCATAAATGACAATATTTCTGAAATATTACCTCTCTGGTGGCAATTTGCTGCTCTGCAGAATAACAAAATTCATTTCATGGTTAAACACACAGAGCCTAAGCACAAATGCTGCAGAGATCAGCTTCAGTGGGGGTAAGCCTGTGCTGGGCAAGGGATCTGTTGCCAAAAGAGCCATCAAAAAGCTCTATTTAGGCCTTTTTGATGCCAGGAAAAACAGCTTTACTGTTTTTACTGGGGCTGGCATCCTGTGGGCAGGCTGCTGACCTAGAGTGGGCAGAACCAGCACGTCCCGGTAAATCTAAACGAGGCATTAACACACCAAACAGCCATTTGCTGCAGAAGGGAGACATATGAAACCATGTAAATTAATTAAGGTGATGAAAGGGTTGAGTTCTTATGGGTAAGAAACGGGAATAAGGCCAGCAGCAGTGATATCATGGTGGGAATCTCTTATAGACCACATAACCAGGATGAAGAGGTAGATGAATTTTTTTCTAAGCTACCCCTTGTTCTTGTGGGAGACTTCAGCTTCCTGTATGTCTGCTGGAAATACAATATATCAGGGAGAGAACATCGTGGAGAATCCTGGAGTGTGTGTAGGATAATTACCTGACACAACTGGTGAGGGAGCCAACCAGAAAAGGTGCCCTCCTGGAAGAAGCAGACCAGGACGAACCCTCTCTCCGTGTCCTAAGTTCCACCTGCTGCAACTCATGGAGCTGAAGAGGCCACTTAGAGAAGGATGGCACAGCCAACAAGGATGACATCTCCTCCATGCCAAAGCAGCAGCACCCTTCCTCCACAGACCCAAGCTGTACTGGGGGGTGAGGGGTGTGGTAATACAATTCCTTTCCACTTCTCTCTCTCTCTCTCTCTTTCTTCCTTCTTTCTCTCCCTCCTTCTGTTCTGTCCACTTTGTTCTGTTAATAAATAGCCTCCCTGCTGATATTTTGGCCTCGTTTGTGCCTCTAATTTCATAACAAGGGAATATTCAAAAGAACTGAGTCTCTTACCCTCTCTGGACTGAGACACACACCTTGAGTCTTGTGGTCAGCTCTGGAGCCCTCACTATAGGAAGGACATTGAATTCTGGAGTGTGTTCAGAGAAGGGCAACAAGGCTGGTGAAGGGCATGGGGTGCATGGCCTAAAAGAAGCATCTGAGGGAGCTGGGGCTGTTCAGTCTGGAGAAGAGGAGGCTGAGGGGGGACCTCATCATTCTCTGCAACCACCTGAAGGGAGATTGCATCAAGTAGGGGTCCAGCCTCTTCTCCTTGGTGCTAGCGACAGGACTAGAGGAAATGGTTTCAAGCTGCACCAGGGGAGGTTCAGGCTGGATGCTAGGAAATAATTCTTTACAGAGAGGATTACCAAACATTGGAATGGTCTGCCCAGGACAGTGGTGAAGTCACCTTCCCTGGAGTTGTTTAAGCAGCGCATGGACCTGGAGCTTACAGACATGGTTTAGTATCAACCCTTCAGTGATGGGTTGAAAACTGGACTGCATGGTATTTGAGGTCTCTTCCAAATGGATATTTTCTGTGATTGGATGTATTCAATTATGCTAAGCTGGTGAATTCACTAAATTGAGTGACTAGCCACTGATAATTTTAGGGGAGAGGAAGGTCTGGTAAAACATCACAGTTGGATGTTCATCTTCAAAACAGGACAATGCAGAGGACATACAAATCACTGATCCTTATCTCTGCCTGTTGAAAGTTTAACAATTCAGTATATTAAATCATTTTGTAAGAGTAGACTTGAATGTGATTATATAGATTAAAAATGTAGATAGATGTAGATAGATATATAGATGATATAGAGACAGATTGCCACAGAATTTATTTTTTTAAAAATTTATTAAATATTCTGTTTTCCAATTGAATTTTGCCCTTATATACCCATTACAGGAATGAAGAAAGGGAATAGCAGCATAACAAGAAAACAGGAATATCTCCCTTGTATGACCAGTATGGGAATAATAATGTAGCCATATTTTCTGAGATCCTTCTAATAAGCCAGAAAGGTTTTAATTGTGAAGGAATTGTGTTGGAGGACAATACTGGCAATTTCTAATGCTGAACAGAAATAGCTGAGCTGTGTGGTTCACATAGATAACACTAGTTCATTACAGTGTTTGCCATAAATTATGTTCCTTTAACCCAAGTATGATAACTGTGTAATTAAATTACAACATGAGTGTTGGTAACCAAATTTGCATATTGTAAAGAAGAGGAATGCTGTTTCACTCAAAAAATGTTAAATGGATTTTTCAAAATGAATATTTGATAAGTATTGTGAAGTAGGTTTTATTATAATTTTTAATTGTGCACCTTTTCTTTACAGTTACAACATTATTCTTATGTAAATTGGTGTATTGAGCAGCTGTTTCCTATCAACTGCCTCCATGTGGGACAGAGCAAGTTTCAGGTGTCTATAATTTTACTTTTATTTCTTACTATTCCACTCAATTGCTAATTGTTAATAAATTAAGTTTTCCACCAATCTAGTCTGTTTTCCCCACTATGGTAATTGGTCCCCTGTCCTCATCTCAACTCACAAGGTTTAGCCAGGTCTAGCCAGGATTAACCCATTACAATTCATCTGTTCTGTACAAACTTAATCATTGTGTTGCTCTGAGGCAGTTCCTTGTCTTTACAGTTCATACTCTTGTGAGCAAGTGGTCTTTGTGGAGAACCAGGCTTTTAACAGTACAAGATCTTTGCAAGATAATAGGAAATAGTTTAAGGGAAATATTGAGTCTTATGATTTATAAGGCATTGTACAATGTTGTGTAGAGGAATAATATGTAAACTGATATATTTTCCTGAAACATGGATTATCTGTTGTCTGGATGCAAATCATCTTGTAATGGTGATTACATCAGGACTGAGGTATGTCTCAATAATGATAAGATCATCTCTGCCCACTGAGTTAGCAGCTGCCACAGAGGGGAGTGGTGGAAAGACCCCCTGGAATATGCAACAGAAATAAACACATCCTGGCCTGATAAGCCCAGGGAGAGTGGTGAACAGGTGGGGGGGACGGGGTGTGGAGGGGTGGTGAAGGCCCACTCTGCTGCCTGACCCCTGCAAGCACAAGACTCCCTGGAGGTAACACCTGGACACACATGCATAATATGTGACTTAGGGTGAGGGGCCAGAGGTAGCTGCAATCAAAAAAAACCTGTATAAAAGCTCCAAGTGATGCCTGCTCAGGGAGGAAATCTCCACTGGAAAACACTACATGCTGGAGGCTGCTCAGAGGAGGGGAAAACATCACAGAACCAGCTCAGACTCCTCTATCTCCTCTCCTCCAGCTGACAACACAAGCTGAAAAGGATTCAGACCCTGGGATGTGTCTCTCTCTCCTATCTTTCCTCCAAGCCAAAGAAGTGATTCAGCAGCACCCTTTCTAGACCTACTCTGACCAAAGACAGAAAAGCATCTTGGGGGTAATTCCTTTCCTGCTCTCTCTCTTTCTCCATTTGTCCTCATTTCCTCTCTCTCTCTTTCTCTCTCTCTCTCTCTCCGTTTTCTCCTTTTCTTTGTTTTATTTACTTTGTCCTTCAATAAATAGCCTCATTTTTGATAGTTGGCATTGTTTCTGCCTTAATTTCACACACAGGAATGTTTTAAAAAGCACTGAGTCTTTCCCAACTTCTGAAGCAAGACAATTGTGTGTTTTGGTGATGGCACAAGACTGGTAAAAGATGCTGATGCATCAAAGGGTTGTGCTGCCATCCAGCAGGACCTCAACAGGCTGAAGATATGGACTGACAAAAACCTAATGAAGTTTAACAAAGATATGTGAGAAGTATATGTTGGGAGCTACCCAGATAGAAAACAACTTTGGGGGAAAAAAAAATGAAAAAAAAAAAACCACCCAAACCAAAACCAAAAAGTCCCAGGGGACATTATAAGCTGTCAATGTGTTCTTGTGACAAAGAGGGTTAATTGCATCCTGGACTACATTAGGAAGAGTGTTCTCAGCAGGTCAGTGGAGATAACCCTTCCTTTCTATCCAGCACTGGCAAGGCCGTATTTAGAATACTGTGTCCAGATCTGGGCTCCCCAGTAGAAGAAAGCCATGGACATACTAAGAAAATTTCAGAGACGAGCCACTGAGGTGATTAAGGGATTGAAATATCTACGTATGAGGAAACAGCTGAGAGACCTGTGACAGATCAATATGAAGAAAAAGCATGTAAAATATTGGAAGGGAGAGTTCAAAGGAGAGAGAGAAGCTCTTTTCATTAATGCCCAGTGGCAAGACCAGAGATAATGGGCACAATCTGAAATACAGAAAGTCCCCTGTGAACATTAGGAAATACATTTTTACTGTGAAGGTGACTGAGAAGCAGCACAAGTTGTCCAGGCACATTTTGTAATCTCCCTCCTTGAAGATATTAAACATTTATCTGGATATGTTCCTGAGTAATTTATTTTGGATGTCCCTGCATGAGCACAGGCATTGGACAAGATGACCTCCGGAGATTCCTTCAAACCTCAACCATATTATGCATCTGTGTAGGCTTAGAAAGTACTCAGCAAAATATAAAAAAAGAAACAAAAGTACCTAACTAATAGAGATAGAAAAATAAAAATTAAAGCGTGATTATATGTTTAAACACACAAAAAATACATAACTAGTGTGAGCTGCATATTGGAGGGCAGGAATAGGAAATTGAGAGCCTTTAAAAACCATTGGAAAACAGCACTCATCAGCTACTAATGGTAGGGAAGAAATGTGAAAATCTAAGCCTGACAGAATACCCCTTTAGACAGTCCCCAAAAGTTCATTGATAATCAGATAAGGGAGTGATGAACTGAATATAAATTATCTTTAAATGATAGACTGGAAGTAGATCACCAATGGAAAGAGCACCAATGATCTGTATAATCTTAGAGATCTCAAATAAAGGAACTAAAAAATATTATTCATCATCTCTAACAATATAATATGTAAGGGGAACACAATGAAGTTTTCAGACACATCAGACTTATGCAATGAATAGAATAAAAATGGTTCTGCATGCAATAACAGAACTGTGAAATCTCTTGGCAGAATAGTCAACCATTAATTTTAGCTGTAGAAGATAAGGAAAGGATTCCAAGACAAACTAAGGCAGTAGTTTCAGTGGCTATTAAACAAAATCTTTATCTAAATGTGTTTTATTTCAATCAAAATTTCAATTTAGAAAGAAGGGAAACCTATTGCTTTCTCTATTTAATGTATCTTTCCACACTTAAATGTGTCGATGTTAGAGGGCTGTAGCACCTCTCCTATGAGGACAGACTGAGGAGTTGGGTCTATTCAGTCTGGAGCATAGAAGGCTCCAAAGAGACCTAAGGGTGGCCTTCCAGTATCTTAAGAGGACCTACAAGAAAGCTGGTGAGGGACTTTTTAGGGTGTCAGGTAGTGATAGGACTAGGGGGAATGGAAAAAAAAAATAAGGATGTTAGGAAGAAGTTCTTCACCAATGAGGGTGGTGAGGCACTGGAACAGGTTGCCCAGGGAGGTGGTGGAGGCCCCATCCCTGGAGGTTTTTAAGGCTGGATGTGTCCAACCTGATTTACTGTGAGCTGTCCCTGCCCATGGCAGGGGGGGGTTGAACTAGATTATCCTTAAGGTCCCTTCCAACCCTAACAATTCTATTATTCTATGATTCCATGTTTGAAACCATGATTCTTTTTGTATGTAACTTCATTGAAAGATGCACTGAAGGAAAAGTAGGCTTCAGAGGACAGAAAACTTCAGAGGACAGAAAACTTCAGAGCAAAATATGGACAAATGCTCAGAATGGTCAAGGACAAGAGAAAGTCTCTGGGCCTACAGACAGACCAACAGGCATGACAGACACACTAGAGAACCAGCCTGTCCCAATATCACCAGACCCTGAGCAGAAAAAGAAGCATACAAGGAAAGTAACTACCCTGGCAAAGGATGGCAATGAATCAAGGTCATCAGAGGAAGAAGTGAAAGATGCAGAGATGCTTCTTGGTCGTTATCTCTGGCGTTGAAAGATGGCCAAGTGGATGAAATGATTAACAGACCCCGGCAATGTGAGGGAAGTCTCTCTTCCTCTATCCAGGCCCATGTTTCAGCTGTGAAGGAACTGTCCTGGAAGGTCTTTCAACTCAAAAAGAGCTTGTCTATTCCCCACCTGTATGGTCCCATGTTTCAGACATGAGGACCAAGTGCTTCCTCATTCAAGTGAGAAAATCTGGCAGTTACACCCCATGGCACACTCTATTTATGTGACTAGGGGGATGACATGAGGAAGCAGGATAGAAACCCCACTTCAGTCCTAGCTGCACGAGTATGCGATTTACAAGGAAATTCTCCCCCAGAGAATACTGCCTCAGTTTCCAGTGGAAAGTCACCAAAAAGAGCAGACAAACGAATACAACTTCTGATCTTCCTGAAGGGACCTCCAAAGCATCTTCACAAGATGCAAGTGATTACAGTCAGAATTAGAGGGGACCTGCCTCTGACCAGATAGAGGAGAGGCACAACTGGGTTTATTGGTCAGTATGGATCTGATGGCTTGGTAAATTGAACCCACAAGAATATAAAGCTTTAGTAGATACAGGCACCCAGTGCAATCTTATGCCATGAAACTGTGAGGGGTGTAATCCATCTGTGTTTCTGGAGTAATAGATGGATTCCAGCAGCTGGATGTGTTGGAAGCTGAGCACCAGAATGCAAGCCACATTTCATGTGAGAGAGTTCAAAGGAGAGTTCCCTATTTCATGCACCCTTCATGTTTTGTTTGTGGAACACTATAGAATTTCCAGTCTTGTTTAACATCTTTGTTGGTGATATGGACAGTGACATTGAGTGCACCCTCAGCAGGTTTGCTGATGACATCAAGCTGTGTGGTGTGGCAGACACACTGGAGGGAAGGGATGCCATCCAGAGGGACCTTGACAGGCTGGCGTGGTGGGCCCATGACAACCTCATGAGGTTTGACAAGACCACGTGCAAGGTCTTGCATCTGGGTCAGGGCAATCCCAAGAAACAATATAGTCTGAGCAGCCACTGGCTTGAGAGGAGCACTGAAGAAAAGGACTTGGGGGTGCTGGTGGATGAGAAGCTCAACATGAGCCACCCAGTGTACACTTGCAGCCCAGAAAATCAATCACATCCTGGGCTGCATCAAGAGAAGCATAGCCAGCAGGTTTTGAGGAAGGTGATTCTCCCCCTCTACTCCTCTCTGGTGAGACCCCACCTAAAGTACTGCATCCAGTTCTGGAGCCCCTATTACAGGAAGGATCTGGACATGCTGCAACATGTCCAGAAAAGGTCCACGAGGATGATTAGAAGGCTGGAGCACCTCTCCTATGAGGACAGACTAAGTTGGAGCTGTTCAGTCTGGAAAGGAGAAGGCTCCGAAGAGCCCATATTGTGGCCTTACAATATCTTAAGGGGGACTATAAGAAAGCTGTTGAGGGACTTTTTAGGATGTCAGGTAATGATAGGCCTAGGGAGAATGGAACAAAACCAGACATGAGTAGATTCAGATTGGATGTTAGGAAGAAGTTCTTCACCATGAGGGTGGTGAGACACTGGAACAGGTTGCCCAGGGAGGTGGTAGAAACCCCCAACACTGGAGGTTTTTAAGGCCAGGCTGAATGTGGGTCTGAGCAACCTGATGTAGTGTGAGGTGTCCTTGCCAATGGTAAGGGAATTGGAACTATATGATCCTTGAGGTCCCTTCCAACCCTAGCAATTCTATGATTCTATGATTTTACTTTCACTTGGAGCAGTGGAAGGAGTCACTGGAATCAATTGACTCAGGTGTGGAAACACAGCCCCACTATTTGGCCTGGTCATGGACTGATCGGACTGATCCAGGGATGACACAGACAGTATACAATAAGGAGTGGAGAATATAATGGGTTGAATTGCATCTGCTGCACATATTCAAATACCATGCTGACATCATACCAGCTTCAAAATTAAAGTGCTACCTGGAGCAAAGTGTCATGATGCTTGAAGTTCACATTGTAACGAGAGGCGTCCTGTTCTGGTTCAGGTTGTGGCTTTTGGTTTTCCAGGTTTGAAGTGTTGGGTTTTTACACTGCACTGGCTGCAGGCCAAGAGTGGTGGCAGGTAGGTTGCTGACTTCTGCTGTTACTTCTGCACTTTTCAGCAAATAGGCTAAGGTAATTGCATATTGTATTATCCCTTTTTCAGTAAAGCTCATTTTCCCAAATCTATCTTAACCCAGAGGTTTTGGGTTTTGGGGTTTTTTGTGTTACTTTGCCTCCTGTCTGTGTGGAAAGAGGAGGGAAGGTAGTAAGAGTTCAGCGGTTAACCCAACACAAGATATTACTAAAATTTTAAGAAAACTAGTAATTATATTATAACTTTATATAGTAATTGAGACAATTGAAGAATGAGCAGACAAAGAAATGGTAGACAAAGAAATTTTAAAAAGTTAATACCTAGCTAGAATTTTTCAATAAATTATTTCTTAAGAAGATGTGACTGAGACAATTGCTTGGGTTGATATCGTGATTCATACTATGAGGGTGGTGAGATACTGGAGTGGGTTGCCTAGAGAAGTTGTGAATACTTCAACCCTGAAAGTGTTTAATAGCAGGCTGGATGAAGCTAGGGATGTGTCCCTACCCATTGCGGGGGGGTCGGAACTAGATTGATCTTTAAGGTGTCTTCCAACTCAAGCTATTCTATTATTCTAAGGTTGCATACAGAGATTTAAATTATGAAATGAACTTTGGCATACTTTATGTTAATTTTTTTTAAGTTTAGTGGGTTTATTGCTTCAGCATCACACTTCAAATTTAATAACATTTTCTACTGCAGTTTGCAATTTGCCATGTTTTTGGGTGGTTTGGGTTTTTGGGCAGGTTTGTACAGAGCAGATTCAGACAATGGCAGCATATCCTTGCAATATAAATCTACTTAAATTCAATACACACATGTTGTGGGTTAAGGAATAGATGTCTAACCATAAAGAGGTCCTCTTGGGGGACTGGACCACCCATTCACCACAAGGGAGATGGAACCAGAAATTAGGTTATTCCATCGCATAGTATTGCATCTACTCCAGTATATGAATGTGCATAATTGTCTGTTTTGTCCCTTTTTTCCTCCCTCTCTCTTCTCCCAGCTGTGTTATCTCTGTTTTGTGGGGGAGGCTGTGCAGTCTGGCTTGGCTTTGGCAAAGCTGAATTTCTAGTTACATCATTTTGGCCTAGCTATGGGGGGTCAGGAGAAACAGGAGGAAGAGGTGCATTTGAGGCGTGGATTTTTGACCTGGTGGAGGAAAGCTTTTGCGAAGGCTCTGGCCTAGTGAGATCTTGGTAAAGACCAGATTGGAGTATTGGTGTATTTTGTATGTTTTTGCACTGATATATTTAGTTGTGTACAGTACTTCCTTTTAATTTCCAGTTTTTTCCTATCCTGTGTGGAACATTATTTTTTACTCCTTTGGGGAGGGGTAAAGAGCATCTGTCTTGCTCCCGAAACCCAAGACAACACATAAACATCCTTTTCCATATTTATTTTTTATATATAGCAAAAATTTAATAGTTGTGAGATACTGAGAAAAAATAACTAAACATGAAGTCCATTCTGGGTTTTTTGTTTGTTTGATTGTTTGCTTTAAAAAAAGGCAAAGCTTGTTTTAAATCAGTCTAAACATTTTCCATCACAAAGACAAGCATTTACAGAACCTTAAGAAGCTGAAAGGTTTTAAAGGAATTTGTGTGGTTTCATTTCCTTTCTTCTTACTTCACTCAGTTTCTCTAAAAAAACCAATATACTGTACAAGTAACTGTTCA